>JAQGBY010000467.1:0-44477 GCA_034698785.1 Mycogona germanica | reverse complement strand
GGAAACGTTACAAAAGCCAAAATTTTGTAAAGCTATTTTTATTATGTTTTATTGAAAATTGAAATCCGTCGCTCCGTCGCTAGCGAGTTATGATGGTGTACTTACGGTATGTTCATTTTTATGCGATTTCATTGAGCCGGTCTGAAATTTTGCTCTCCACACCGAAATCCAATTCTTTGTTTTATAATATAGGATTAATCACAAAATAGGAAGAAAATATATTTTCGTTATGAGGTGATTAAATATTTAACTGTCAAACAATTTGGAATCATCGTCGTCGTCATAGCCCGGTCGGTATTTCAACTGACTGGTTCGGCGGTCCCGTGTTCGATTCCTGGCGCGGGCTGTCAAAATTTTTATTCACGGGGTACTGGTCATGCCCCTTGCATAGTGCCTTAGGAACATGAAAGGGGTTCCCACACAACACCTGTTACGTATTTGTCATTACGTAATAACACGTGACGAATCAACAAATATAGTGCGATGATCATCTGAAATGGAAAGAATCCAGACGTCCTAACAAATCTTTCTCATTAATAGTGCGATAATGTTTGTTATGATTCACATGCAAAACAGAGCTTACATTTTTTCGCTGCCATGACAGGGACAGCCAAGCGAGACGGGAAATTTCACTAGACTCTAATAAAAAAACACCCAAAATAAATACCATTACATGTTGTTTAAACATCGATGCATGACGTCACTGTCGAACCCGTCAAAGACGCATCGTCATAACGCGCCCTCGCCTCGCTAAATACATTTTCCGGCCCTCTCGTGCCGATTCACTCACAACGTCAACCATCTTCACGTTAAGGCCAAGTGTTTGTCCTGGTTGCAGTCAGAGGATGGTTGGATGGAAGATTCCACCACCCACCACCACCAACACCACCACCACTCACCAAACACACGCAACATGCTCACTCGGGTTTCGCATTATTTGACGCCACATTAATTCACGCCGAAGTTCATTAGCACTTATTAAGTTATCGATGTGGGGGGCTCAATTTGAGGGGGACCCGCGTCACGGGCTAATGCAATTCGGTGCCACCAATGCCGTGTGTCAACGTCACACCGACTCCGGGTACGGTGTTAGCGTTAGTCGTGCTTTTCCTACGCTGCAGGCCGGGCTCCCCGTAAATCATGTGTCGAGTCGAGTTTTAATCCAAGTGCCGTGGTGGGGGCCACGCATAAATCATACACTGACTGCTTTTCTCCATAAATGTATTTCCACTCGACAGTTTCCATGTATCGGCTTGAGCGCGCTTTGTACCATTACATCCGCACCTGTCGCTTCATTATCCAGAATGAGAATTTCGAATTATAATTACATTATCAAAATACTTTTATTTGAGTAACTATCCAGACACTGAATTACGTTTTGAAGTACTAGTTTATTTATTGACAACATTTGTAGTTCGGCTTTACCGATCGCATGACGTCAGCGTAACCTCCAGTTTTTTTTAGTCGACCGATGGCTGACTGTTTAGCATATCTCATGACGTTTCCACCGACTCCTCCGACTTTGCCCGAATCGGGCAGCAAAGTTTAGTTGAGCGACCAATACCCAAACACCTTTAACCGCGGCATTGTTGGAAGACGTCCACCGGGATGCCGAAGCGCAGCGAGTGTGAACCGGCATTTTTTTCTCTCCACCAGTCAAGATTACCAATTCAATAGATTCCTTCTGCATATTTACTGATATAGGGTACCCAGCTCTGCTATATGACGGCTGAGCGTGTTTATATTGGACCACTTGAACCGACGATAACCCGCCTCAAGTTTAGGGATAAAAATATTTTTTGGAGCGAGCTGAAGAAATCTCGCGAAGCGCTAAAATTTGTTCTCACAAAAATCAATCAGGAATATAAGTTAATTGAATTATTGCCGCTAACTTTTAAGTCGTCTGGTTGGTAATTGCAGTGATAGCTAAAATAAATTGCCTACCTGCACAGTGAAATTATCAAACATCACGACAGCTCTATTTCATTTTCGGTGACAGTTGAAAAAAGAATTGATTAAATTGTGTTCGAGAATTTTCTGAACGTCTCTGCAGTTGGCCAGTGATATTCGGTCAAAATGGGATACTGTAAGAACAGTTGGTGATAGCGAAATAGGCTAGGCTATTTCGACTTGGCTTTCTTGGCTCACTGCAACACTTTCGGTGACACAAAAACTTGAAGCTATTAATCTTCTGACAATAGAAAAATCAATTGACGCACTATTGTCGAGTCTGCCTTTGTCATTCAGTTTTTTCTTCTTCCACTCGTCGTTTTCGTGCTATCGATGTTTTCGAAATTTAAATTCTAAGACATCCAGTGTGTTTATCAATGTTGAGACTGAGCCATTTTTGAAAATCTATTCATCCAATCGTTTTTTCTCTTTACCACTCTTATCAAAATACTCGCACATTTATCGGCTTGCTGTAAATTTCTAATCTCGGTGGTGGACCAAATAATTTTTTAAACATTTATGTCTTTGCCGGACTGAAAAATTCTTACATTCAACATGCTCGTTCATTCACTTTTAAAACAAATATGCTAATTAGTACCGATTAATCGATTCAACTACCAAATATTAAATAACCGTATGTCTGAAAATATTGTGGAAAATGTATCTGCATTTCAATGAAATATGCAGGTCATAAAATATATCTGAAATTACCATAGACGCACTATAAATTATTTTAAATTATACTATAAAATTTCAAAGTAAATCATGTTTATAAGTGAAAATTCGAGAAATCGAGAAACGAATCTCCTGAATTTTGCTTTTAGACCATCTCAAACAAAGTCACCGCGATATCTTAATTTCGGACGACACTTGAAATCGAGTAAGATTTTGAAGTGGAGTATGTTTAATTTTTTGGTAATAGATATTATGTGCCAATTTCGGCAGGGTTGCCTAACGCTTAGGTAGGATTTGTTCAGGTGGAACTAATAATTAGAAGCTGTTATAGTGTTAGGAATAAATGTGAAAGGTTTTTAGGTATACAGCTGATCTCTTGCTATAGGATCTCCTCGCATTGATCACTGAGCCGGAGGTGCCAAAATCTAAAGGCTTCGATTGAATCAATCGTACAGTGTACGCGAAGAGTCTAAAATTTCCACCTATATGTATCCGCAGACAATCCACTGTATATGGAATGAAAGAGGGAAGGAGAGAGCAATCCGTCCGAATTGAGCACTTTTCCCTTCTGGCGTCGCGGAGGAATCAATGCCATGGTGCGATCGCATCCGCTGCCAAGAAATTCATTTTTACATTTATATATTTTTTTATTGTCGCCAAGTACTTAAACTAAGTGCAGCGTCTTAGAATGAAAAGAGAAAAAAAGTATAACCGAACGAGAAAAGAAACACTTAAAAGTGATAACCATAAAAGGAAAATGCTGCTGTTGATGATGGTGTGTGTGTGTGTATGGATGTGTTGGCTCGCCTTCGACTACTCCTCCTCCTCCTAACAATGCATTTGCTTTTGGATTTTGGGAGGGGAGAGACGAGAGACGCTCGTTCATTGAGCCAAGCGCAAACGTAAATCTCGGTTTAGTTATCCGACTGTTTGCCGTTAGGAAGCCAAGACACTGGTGGCGACACCAGTGGAGAACCATCTTCGAATTGTTTCTAGAACAGACCGATGGGAAATCCTGGCTTAGGTCAAACGTTAACCAGCTTTCACAAATGAAAAGATCTTAATTTCCTATGGACATTAATCTGTAGTTATAGTCTTGAAAAATTCTACCAAAATGGAACGGCTGTTTTCTATTTCACTTGGAAAATATTAAACCGGATGTAGGACGTCCATGATTCGCCCTCTTTTCGGCGCCACCTAACGACATCGATCAGTGAGGGGTTGAAGTTAAATGGTAACGTTTTGTGGAGTTTCGACATTTCGACCAACACGAAAGCCTCCGGTGGTAGGTGACCAATGAATGACGTCATGGGGCTTTCCAGCTTAACTAATGTCAGCAGTGATAATTAGTGGTGATAAACCGGCAAAGAACTTATTTTTTTTGTTATCACTGTAGTCACTACAGAATGTTATCACTACAGAAGTTTCTGTACCCTCTTGGTGCTACAGCACTATATGAGGAACACGTCCAGCACCCCGGGATCGAAATTATCGAGAACCTGCGCCGGGAATCGAACTCGGGGCCGCCGAGCCGCAGTTATACTGAGGTCCTCATTGCATTGTTCTGCATTTTCATGTCTCGTTTATTATAATATTTGCGTTATTATAATATTTGCATTTCAATTCGATTTCTTATTGTGTGATCGAAGTGTCCGAAACAACTTTCAGCGTCAGTAAATCAAACCATTTTTATTTTGACAATCAGATTGCAAACAACCAGACACAACAATAAAACTCGACCGCATGAGTACTTTGTGGCGAACCGACAGACTCGAATAAAATATGAGTCTCGTTATTTACGAACACCCGACCCAACAACTATAACAGATCGCCTGAGTGATCTTCAAACTCTTCCGCGGACGTCCTACGCTTAACCCATCCGAATCTCAACCTTCGTATATCCAGAATAGACTTCAGTTTATGCACCAAAAAAATATATATTGGAACCCGGACGACTTCGGCGTCCATCACCTAACAGACCGTGACTATGGCTTCGCCCATATATAGTTTATTGGCGACGGACATCCTGGCCGGTCGCAGCAGTGGCTTGTGTTCGCCGCATAATTGTGTATGCGTGAGTGAGCCGGTCGTGCGGAAACACGGCCTGGGTACCGACGACGGTGACGTGGATGCTGTGGTGGTCCACTTGTCGTGTTTCCACGCGTCCGACCCGCCCTCTGCCCGTGGAGGTGCAATCGGTCCGGCCAGAAGTGTTTGTCGCGCGCTCGTCTTCAAAAAATCGATCGCGACAATTCAGAGTCGGGCGAACCGCCAGAGGGCGGCGGTGGTGGCGGTGGCGGCGGTGAGCGAGAGGACACTAGGGGGCGCTGGGATGAATGGCGCTCTCGAGGCGACATGTGGGCGTGCTGCGAGCGCGCGCGATCATAAATGTGGGATGTGGGCACGAGGAAGTGGCTCGCTCTAGTGGCGAGCGCGCAGACTGGCGCGCGCGAAGGAGGAACGATGGCTGGCTGCGTCTGCTTATTGAGGAACGGGTCCACGTTGAATATTGGAAAACCAGATTGGGGAGATAACAGACAGGGTCGGAAAACGCGTAATTGATTATAACGGAAATTGACCAATGTTTTGAAATTCAATTGCGAGCGATTCAGGTATGTGGCCGACCGGCCGACCCTAGTCCCTAGCTCAATTATAAACGCACAATGATTTTCGTTCGATTGATGAGCTCCACTGTCACTTAATTGACTTTTCAGAAATACCGCCCTCTGGTGGCGGTTGTGGCGCGACCAATGCGAGACCGAGCTACCATGTTGACGAATGAAAACACGATTAGAGCTGAATTTTAACCTTTTATTTCCCTGTTGCTGTTTGAAGTCAGATACGCATCTCGATGCCGCTGGTGTTTACTATTTTGATTTAGGCCAACGAATGATACGCCACCTAGTGATAAAGTGACGCGATTCATCGCATCTGATGTGAATCGATGCGAAAAGGCAACTTTTTATCAGTTATAGTTAAAGCAAAATGTAAGCGATGTTCTATAAGAATGTGATAAATAAAGATGTTAGTCGCTAATTGTTGTTCTGGTTTCGAGGAATCTGGTGCGTCCACCGACTGACGTTAAATCGGCGTTCCCGCAAAACTAATTACAGTTCGAAACTTTGACAGGCTTTTGACCTAAGAATTGCGTGTGTCCGAGGGTGGGGTGAAAATCAGTCTATCCGAAAAACTGTTGCGAAGTCGGGCGTCATCGTTGCGTGGCGCTGCTGCCGGTATTGATGCAGCTGAAGCGGCAGCGGAGGCCTTTATACGTTATTGTCATTTATTAGATATTAACTCATCCTGTCATGTCCTGCTGTTGTTCCTCTCGCTCGGATGCCACGGCCGCCAAGCCTTATTTATTTCTGCGTTTGCCGATCCACGTTTGGATTTGTACTATCCTCTATCCGCCTGAGACATCGCAGCCACTTAGAGGCACTTTGAAATCAACATTTAAGCTGCTCTGTAATTTATTTTTAAATCGGGATCTTCTCTACCCCTCTTGATGCTTAGACACACTATTACGAGGAGCCCATTTTCACCAGTACCCCGGGAACAAATAATCGAGAGCCCACACCAGGAATCGAACCCGGGACCGCCGAACCACAGTCAGTCCCAATACCAACTGGACTACGAAGATTCGTATGATTTTCAAAACGTCTTAAAAGTTTGTTTTTTTAAAACATGTTTCCCATTCTAAGATGTTTTTTACGTATTCCATTGAACGCTTTCCATTGAGTTTTTGATTTGATTTTAGATTTTTTTCGTGGAAGTTTATTTTTATGGAAGGGGTGAAACGTGAGATGTCTTCCTGGATTCTTCCTGTAAGTTGTGGGTATGTTGACGTGTGAAATCAGAAAGAAAATGTCTGCCCGTTTCGGTTCGGGTCTCAGAAGGGTACACTGGGTTTAGGCCAACTGCTCCCTCACATTGGAATCTCGTAGGGTTACGCGTGCTTCGAACGCCGCTGCTCCCGTGCTCGTTCTTTATATATATATATATTAATCTGTGATTAATGTTTCATTGCGTGGGGTCACAGTTTTCCGTGGCGGATTCCTCATTGCCCGCCGCATCTCGGTGTCGTTCAGAACGAGAAAGCATCTGCCGAATTTAATGAATTAGTTTTCGCTCGCTCGCTCGCCATCCTCTCGTGGAAAACGTCTCCTATCAGATAGATAAGATCCACTCAAACACAGCCATGTTCTCTAGTCCTATCACTAGGCCAGAAATAGGTTGTATGGTTCCGCTGCAATATGAACATCGGAACCTCTATCGGCTTGGAAATGACTAGCACTTATTTGTTAAAACGTAATCATTTTTAAATGTAATTTCCTTTTTATGATGTTTCGTTAATTTTTCTACTTAATTTGATACCATTGCCGCAATCAGTGATATGTAAAAAACAAAAATGAGTAACATCAGCACATTTTAGTTCAAAATTGCCACCGCTAACTTAATGTCGCGTTAGATGATAGCAACGCCATCTGGTGTTATAGCTTGAGATTTTGAATACGTGGTGGTTGACCATCAAAAACTCAATACAATCATTTTATGTTTGCCGCACCTGCAGATTGTAAAGTGTTCGTGTATTCTGAGCCATTACTTCCGGGCGCTGAGTTTTTCTCCTTTTCCTCCTGACTTCGCCCCCCTGAAACGGCCGCGGAGGAAAAAGCTAGTTTGAAATAAAAAATAGCGGTACCATGTTTCGGGAGGGGGTTTAGTGCAGACTACGGGCGTGGCTAAGAGCCTGTCCCGATATAGCCGCATCACAGCTACTGTATAGGTATGTAGGCACAATGAAAGTGCTGTGGGTGAAGGCGAATTGTAGGACGGGGGTGGGGGGTACGGTGGAGACGGTGGAACGGCGGGGATGAAGTGGTGTTCTGCGTCTTTAGTGATTGGCTGAGAGCATAACGAGTTCGCAACAGATGATCGATCAGTTATCGCGCCGGCACATAAAGGAGCGCCGAAGGTTGGAAGACATGCCGCTGATGCGGTTATAGTGGCTCCGCGGCCCGAGAGCCAATTCCCCCCTCGATGTGGGGAAATGTGATCGCAAACCTGACAACCGTTGGTCGAAACCGTCTCGTTGGTTGTGTTCGGAAGGGTGGTGGGGAAAACAAGACAATACTGCATCAGCAATTTTTTTCACGAACTCTATGCATTTTCATGTGCAAAGTGCAGAGTTGTTTGAATTTTTAGCTGAGCGTACCATCGAATAGATGGCGCTGCCTGTCTACGGCAACTTACACCGGTCAGATGCATATTTGGCATATAAATGAAGCAGTGGAATTCAGAATGGTGTATGTCGATTTTATTAGTTATGAGCAAAAATGCAATCTTGGCTTGTGGAACAATCAAAATATTTTCTATACCGCCAACAGAGGGCACTATAAAGATGGATTGGTACACCATGTGTTGAACTATCTAGTAAAACCTCGTGTTTTTTAATTCGAGAACAACCCCACTTACACCACAATAGAATTCACCGCTTCTAATATAAATTGAGTGCTAAACCGTCTTCTTCTGTGCATTGCCTGCACCCAAAAATCGTGAACTCGGACCACATTTTAAAAATTCAAATAGTTTTTCTTCCTTTTTCCTTCGTCAAAAGCTGGACATTCAGGCTGGACAAAACTGGTTAAATTAAAAAAATGTGGTGAAACCATATCCGAGTTCACGATTATTGGGTGCGGAAGAAAACGGAGAAGAAGACGGCAAACAATGGTTAAAATGTGTCCAAATATGTGATTAAGATTTTGTATCTAAAAAACCCGATTTGTGAATCCTTTGTAGACCATAATTAGCTTTCTATATTTTCGAATGGATAATTAATTTTTTTTTAAAGTTGTTAATTAAATTTTGTTATATATAAATTTTGTAGGAAGGAGGGTTGTATTAAAGGACAATTTTTGAACGATTGATTCACTTAAAAGTATTACCGTTTAAAGTTCGTTAGCATTACTCTTTAAATGGTTTTTGAACACTTAGTTCTGTTGTTGAATTGTTGTGGCTTTGTTCAAAATATTTCTGTTTTTTTAGTGCGACAAATTTAGATTACGGTTATTGCTGCACCTATATAGTGTTTATTCTCTGTAATGTTTTTGGTGCACTGATTTTCAGAAAACGATGACTGAGTTGTGTTTTTTTGTACAGTTATCTGATTAAACAATAAAATGGAAAGTAGGAATAGGGTTAATTACCCTACCAAACCCAGGGAACAAAGACATTCGAGCTGGAGATACTCGGATATGTGCAAAACGATAAAAATTTGCAAATCATGACTTATTGATTAATAGATCTCACCCATTCTTTCGTCAAAACCCAACAATAAATTTAAAGAAATTATAAAAATTTCCGAGTATCGCCATCTTGGACGTCGTCGTTCCCTGGGTCTGGTAGGGTTATTAGCCCACTTTTTACTTTTATTGACATTTTCTTCGACAATTTTTTCTCACAGACTTTTAAGGCCATGCTTGTAGTCCGTTGAAGCAAAATTACTTTTGACTTCTCCGTATCTGTTTGCACACGATCTCTTAATCCGCATTTCACCAAACTTACTATCAGTCGTTAAGATTTTGAATCTCTTAGCGAGTGACATGGCAGCTGTAAAATGCATTTGAAAATTAACTTCTTGAGCACACAGCGCGACTGTATTTTGTGTCTAGTTCTTCAAGTCTATGTACGCCCGTATTTTGCATTTTGTGAACGCGTCCACGACGGTGTATGGTTGGGATTGGGGAGGGGGGGGGGTTAGGATTGAACTACGGAAAGCCGATGTTTTGTGGGCATGGTTGGTGTGAGTGTGTACTACTCTCACGCGAGCAGAGAGATGCAAACTCACGTTTTCCAGAGTCATAGCTCGGTTGCTCGCTTCGCTGCCCGGCACCAGAACTCGTTCTAGCGAGAAATTGTCCGGGGATTGGTGGGCGGGGGAGAGACGACCGAACGGGGAATGCTAACGACGAGAAACAAATTAGTCCCTAAGACACGTATCGAAACGAGAGGCCAGGGACTTATTCGCACCCGAACCTCCTCTATCCCACCGCGTATCCCCCGCACTCTTCCCGCTTCTTCATCCTCCCCCCATCCATCCACCATCTTCCTATATACATCCTGGAACGCGATTCGTGAGTTGGTCGGATGCAGCGTCATCATCGAAAAAAATCGGGGATCCTGTAATAAAAATTCGGCGAGACCCTAGCGACATATCTTCGATCCCGTTTTTGTTTCCCGACATGTACGCCCTGTTCAGAACTTTTCTGACGGTGACCAGTTCCAAGTTTTACCCGGTAGACGACACGACAGAAACATGAATGGTTAGTTGACGTGGATTTTTTTGTCATGACGCTTACCTCCCTAAAAATCAACCCCTGAAATGTAATGCCCGCCTTTCACTGGTCTGTAAACGGCGTCAGGGCGCCAATTAAATTTTATTTTCAACGTAATTTTATTTTGTACAATAAGTAGAGAAAGATCAATTTTTCTCATGACGCGATGACCATGAGCCCTGCCATTGTTTAAACAATATTTGAGGGTCCAATATTTTTGTTGCAAAAATTAAATTTGTCCAATGAGAATGCAGTCGTGGGATTTTGAAATTCCCACGATCAGTTATTTCCAACGTAAAAAAATTTCGTGCACAAAACACAATTAACCATTAGATTATCCGTCGTAATACAATTTTTTGCGACGGCTTTGAATAAGAAACTGTTAGATAAATAATTCTGGAATTTAAAACTTCTTGGTGTGATGACAGTTTCTATGCAGCCGTGTTCGCCTTTGGTTTTGGTTCGTCAACGTTTAAAATCCTTTGAAGCTGCATGAATGGAAAACGGGGGAACCATCACCATCATCTTTGAGATTCGCTGTCGCCGTCGTGAAAACCCCTTTCAGTTTAACAAAATTTGTTTTGTGCCTTCAGAAGGTGTCTGCCCGAGTAAACCGTGGCGCGCTGTGAGCCGTGTTTATCTGAGACGCGAAATCGTGGGGATGGTCGGGGGAGTTGACAAGGTGGAGTGCAAATGCGCGAGGTCGCGGAAAACATTGTGATGTGCAGCTGGGCACTCGTAAAGTGACAGCGTCATTCATCATTTTAAAGCTATATGTGACGCCCCGCTCCACACGGGCATCCAGCGCCACCTAGGTTTGGTTTTGGGTTGGTAGTCGAGACGTATTCGCGACTTCATAAACGCGCAACGGCGGCCAACCGCCTTGGCCAACGGACCAGCCTTAACCGATCAATAATGTAATTTATATATTGGTCCAGGGAAAGCCAAATGCGTTTGAAGATCTCTACATAAATCAAATGTGATTTCGTAGTGGTGCCGCCTCTGCCTCGTCTTCACATGCAACTCTATTTCATACTAACAATTAAAAATATTTTTAATTTTCTTTGTCCTAATCTCGCTGCAGCAAGGTGCAGACATCCTAAAATGACAAAATATATTGTTGCTACGCTAACATCGTGTTAATAACGTTGCAACGTTATACCTGATGACTTCAGATAGCGGCCCTTAACATTATTATTTAGAGACTAGAGAAATCGCCCAGCTTCGTTTGAAATCATTAATATAAAATAAGTATTTGAGAACATTTTTATGTTCACGATTCAAAAATACCGAAAATATGGAAACGTGATGTCACAAAAATTTGAAAAGGTCGTTTCATGCGTGTAACGTACGACTAGGTGACGCCACAACAGTTTCATAGAAACCTTCACATGATTTTTAAATTCTTTAGTATTTTTTAATATTTTCAATTGAGCATAAATAGTTGAAAATGGGACAAGTAGTTTCAGTTTCATGCCATTATGTCAAATAACAATTTTATCAGTTACATCTGCATGTAAAATTGCAATCGCGAAGGAATTGGTGTTATAGCGTACTTTTGCGTCAAGATTGCGTCGATAAAATTAGACGCCACATTTAAATTTTCCTGTGAGAAGATGCAACGGGTAATACTGCCGGAATCTAAAAAATACTAAAAATCTAGACCGCAAATAAGCTGCGTTAATCTAGAAATTTGCAAAACTACATCCAGTCCAAACTGCAAAGCGCTGCGATGCGCCGTTGGTGAGTTGTAGATACAAATGAGAAAGAAACAGACGCTGAATTTAAGAACTTTTTCGTATAGATTCCATTGGGCCATAGCATCTGCTGGTGACTGTATTTCTGAATAGGATCTATTTAACTGCTTGACGCAGAACTGTTCTCGGTTTATATTTGATCAAAGCTGTTGTTTAAATGTCGAAACAATGTTTTTTATTTACTCCCTACAAGTGATTGGCACATCCGAGTGTTTGTTTACTGAGTGAAACTATCCCCGGCCCTATCCAAATGTTGACATATCTCGGCGACAACGTATCAAAATCAGTTTGAACGTCGAACGAAGTGACGTCATTATTGTGTACCATGGGCGGTGTGAGCTTTCCAACACCGGCATCGACGTGACGTGAAGCTGGTGCGGCCCATTCCAGCGCGCCGAATGCACCGCTCTCGTCGATCGACTCTTCTCACCAACTTTGACTTTTTGGTTTCGCAGCCGCTGCTGTGGCGCGCGATAAAAGCGCTGCGGTCAGGTTCTTGTCGTGTCCCCTCCCCCGGGGTGGTGTTAGATGGGAGTGAAGGTGCCGTTCGGAAAACCTGCTACCCCCGACCCCCGGACTCCAACCCACGACACTCTGTGTCCCAGCCGGATTTCCATGAAACTATAGCCCTGTTTTAAAGTTGTCCTGAATTAATTACCAACGAAGAAAACAAAATGTTGATTTTCTATTGTTTCTAACTTTTATATCACAAGGTAATTTTGATTCGCGTTTGAAATAATAAAAATTTATTCATACCCTCGCGGTTTAGAAAAATATGAACAACATTTGAAAATAAGCCTATGTGCTTTACGATGTCGGTGAACAGCGTGGCCATTTGCAATTTCTTCCACGTCGTTAACATCTGATATAAAAACAAATGTTGAGGGGCAACCTTTATACAAATCAAACAATGTATTTACCAGAAATATGGTATTTACCATGAGGTACTAGTGGATTGAATGATGTAAATAAACTTTTCGGTTTCGTCGTAGCTCTCAATCGGCATTGCTTCTGACTGGTTCGGCGATCCCGGGTTCAATTCCCGGACTGGGCTCTCGAACATTTCGATCTGGGTAATTTTGAAAATATTCGCGCCATATAGTTCCTAAACACCAAAAGGGTACAGTTGTGCAGTTTACTACAAGGAATTAAAAAAAATTATATGCTATGGCAAAAGCCCATTAACATAAATCACGCCAAATCTATTATGTCTGTCTTTGAGACGGACTTTTCTTAAACAAATTTAATCTTCACATCTAACTCGTATCAGTTTTAAATACGAGCATCTGTCTTGTTATCACATATTAATAGCAAATTAATCTTTCATTTTATTCGGTCAAATTCAATATCCATTAGAATGTTTATCCATTTTCGATACTTATTCTTATTTTCGGTCTACCGGGTGCGACTATTTTATTTGTTTTAAATACTGAGTAATGCTAGGTAAAGTACGTGAAACTCCAGATTTGTTGGATACTTCTAGATAAACGTTAACTTGATTCATGACTAGAACACTTTTTAAAAATTGTGTTCTTAAAAGTTATTTTATCAGCATTTAAAATTGAAATCGCTAAAGAATTGGTGTTATGTTGTACTTTTTCGAGCAGCTCAAAAGCTCCCCCAGGCAAGGCTGCGTGTAAGGCACTGAAGCTTTCCAATTTAACAGCAATCGGGCTGACTGGTTGGTGCATTATTATTCCATAATCCGGAATGCCAATTTCAACTAAAATAAAAAATGCGCTTGTCAGTTACAAACGCGAAAGTATTGGTGTTATGTTGTACTTTTTCGAGCAGCTCAAAAGCTCCCCCAGGCAAGGCTGCGTGTAAGGCACTGAAGCTTTCCAATTTAACAGCAATCGGGCTGACTGGTGCATTATTATTCCATTATCGGGAATGCCAATTTCAACTAAAATAAAAAACGCGATTAAACATTTGAGTAATATAATAGTCAATTTCGACATTTACTTTTGAATCATGTCTTTAATTATGATTAATTAATTATAATTATATCATGTCTTTAATTATGGATGTTTTTTTCATGGATTTCGATGAGATTTTACTGTCAACATTTTTATAAATTCTTTCAATAATTTTTTAACATTATTTTGTCCTTTTCAAGTTCAAGCAGAACAAAATATCATGTTGGTCCGATGGCTTTCAAAAGTGTATCGTTTTCCTCTGCCCATTTCGTCAAAAAAGAGAAATCAGGGATCCAGACAGTTATTTTTTATTGGTACACGTATGTTTAAAAAAGTGACCTGTCATCTTCTTTGTCGAATCAGAATCATTGCTGTAACAAGATGTCGAGAAAAAAAACCTTGGGACACTTTAGAAAATGACTACGTTGGGGGTGGCGGGATGGAGGGAAGGAGAGAAAAAGGAGATAGAACGAGAGAGAAAAAATGTGTTCAGAACGTTACGTGTGTAAGTCGTGAACGAAGTAGATAACCGTAACTCGGCTGTCCGCGGACATCAAGCTGAATTACAAGGATATTCTCGTCGAGAGACGGAGGTGGTGGTGGTGGTAGTGGTGGTGATGGTGGTGGTGGTGAGGGGAGAAGGCGGGATAGGAGAAATGTTTTTTCTTCCTCTTCCACGTTTTCGACTCTCTCGCTCGACTATATCGACAATGAACTCGGCAAAATGTTGTGGCGACACTGCGCTTATCTCTTGGCTAGCACATTTGAAGGTGCGACGGCTAGAGAGAGCGTGGACCATGTTGGCGTGGACCTTCTTGAAAGGTTGATTCGGCTTGGAGCCGGAATGGTGGAACCTACGGGGATTTGCCTACCCCTATTCACATGCTTTGGTTGGACGCCACGAATGCGCAGTTTCTGAACAGATGCCACTGCCACATTTGAATTGATTTGTCTGATTTAATGCTGTACATCGATCGAAACCCAAATATAATTCTCTTTTTAGGAGTCAGTATTACAATAGTAATAGGATGACAGACGAAAGCCGTGGCGATTTAATATTTATTATCTGTAGTTCATTAATATGTAAAATTTATCACTCCCTTGTTTATTTCATATTAATTACGTCGACATTTGCATGGTTTCCCCTAATGGTCTAAAGAACTACCGAAACATCAAATCCCTTCTATCAGATTCATTCGGGTTACGTCTCTACTTTCACGATTTGCAACTTGGTTTCCCCCTAATTGGGCGAACGTTTCCAAAAAGTCCTGAAGAAGAGAAAAAATAGTGAGGGTGTCATTTGGCGTGCGGGGCGCGTTGGGTGGGCCGTTGAGTTGACTGTGATTGGTCGGGTGTCGTGTTTCAAATTATGCCGAGAGGTTCTTTTTGGCGTGGGTTTGCAGCAGCAGCAGCAGCATCCACATCTCCGGGATTCGTTGCTCTTAAGCGTCGGCCGTTACGGGGCTTAACGACGGCGTGGCACGCTCGCGTGACGATGCGGGCGAGAGTTACCACTGGGTGCGTGCGTATTATAGAGTGGCGCGGGTTAGTGGCGTCACTCTCTGATGGCCCTCCGAGATTAAATCAACGACGACCGCCATCTTTGCCGTCCTCGTTTGGAGGACACAGATCCGAGATGATCGTACTCAGTTCGGGCCTTCATGCTGCACTGAAAAAGAATAGTCTTTTTTTAAAAAAAACGTTTCCACCTTATTGAGATTCTGAATATCTTGTATTGATCGAAAATTTAAAAAACACCATCGGGTGACATGAACACTCTAATAGCAGCAACCCTTATGATGATTGACAAAAATAATGTGGCGGATTCCTGTTACTTTACCGGTGGCTACCGAAAACGACACCAGGAGCAGGATCTTCACCTAAGGAGCTGCAGGAACGCGGCATCAAAGGAAAACGACTTAAACCCATTCTAATTTTGTTGAAGGACGTTGGTGCTAACGAATAACACTCATGTGTTTTATCTGATGCAATTTCATCAAAGAATTTAGTTTGCCCAATTATGAAACCATATTCGCGTGAAACTGATGGGTGGCGTCATGGACGAACTGTAAGAATTGGAAACGCCATCTGGCGGGTAGCTGGTGATACTTTAGGGGAAATGGTGCCGAACTTGGCGCTTCTCTGCTGCGATTGCGAATCAGAAAATACAGAGACAAGAAACGTTTTGTGATTTAGCAAAAATGAGAGAGTGGTAGCAACCTGGAAAGGGTCCATTTTTTTCTGTCTCACTCTCCAAATGCAGGGATGAGAAGAACAACTTCATCCAATTCTGTTATCGGTCGGACTTATCGTGTTATATATGTGTGCCGTGCTGACGCTTAATACGTGGCGCCGTCGTCAGATGGGAAATGCCTCTTTTTTGGCACGTTTGGCCGTCGTGGGGAGCAAGTGCGGCCACGGAGGTTGCATCCGGTGTCGAAAGCGCCATCAACAATATGAATCTTGCCCTCCTCCCTCCATTAGAACAGCATTAGTGACCATCACGGAATTATCGGAAAATAAAATTTATCAAAAAAATTATCATCACTATCTAATTGATCAATATTATGATGGTCCAGAAAAAAATATAATTTAGAAGCGTGTATTTTATTTTATTTTATTACAACTCACTATTTATCAGTGATGCTGGAACTGCTAGAATTATTTCTTATCAGTAATGTAGAAGTAAAGGCAAAAAAATTATTTAATTTATCCAAATGTGGTCATCTAAGATGCCAAGGCATCTCTTAGGATGAGACATAACAGAGTTTGATTTCGGAATAACAAAGTTTTTCTTCAGATATATTGAAAGAAAATTGTCTCTGTTTGAAAATTGTTCCATTTCCTATTATTATCATCCAGACGTCCTAACACAATCTGTCATGTATATTTATAAAATTCGTTATCTCCGGCAGTTAAGGAGTGCGGTCATTTTGTTATTGTCGAAGTGATAAACCTTTTCATATTAAGATTGGCGGTGATTTGTTTCCCGAATTGCGCCCAATCTTGGCGAGAAATGCCCGAAAAGTATGTGCCGATGCCGCATCATGGTTGGCGCATTCGTCGGGCGTAAATAGTTAAGCGAATCGAGTTCTTGTCGGTGCGTGGTGGCGCGATAGAGTCTTGCACACACACACACACACAACGAGAACTATTTCCAAAATGGTATTTGGCAACTGGATCGTGCTTTGGCGCATAGAGAAGAACCCTCTCGCCCGATCACCACAACCACTACCACTACCGAGTTATGGGAGAGTCGCCCGGCTACAATATCTGTGGACTTTTGTTGTGCATGTTGCAACTCTTGAATGGGCTCGAACAACCCCCCTCCCCCGCCATCCCACCCCCTTCCTCTCAGTGTCTGGGTGCAGACCCATTCCCGCAGCGAGCTATAGTTTTATCTCAGCTCTTACCACTCCGCACATCAACGTAGATTTTCGCTGTACGTTTCCGTGTGTGTGTGTTTTGTGTGATATCTCTTCGAATCAGACTATCAACCAGCTTAGACAAGCGATATATATGTGTATGTGAGTTGGAAGAGTGTCTGCGATTTGCGTGGTTAAGCGCTATTCGTTCCTCAGTGGATCGGTCGTTTTTGTTTTTTAAATTGCTCGGCACCCCCCTTAACTCCCGACGTCTCTACAATGACGGAGACATCTCATTCGGTTAGCGTGATGCGTCGAAGAGAGCAATCGCCAGATCTTTATTGCTTTTAATAACTATTACCGTAACTGTGCGGAATTGTCTGCTGAGATGTGATTTAAAAGATTGGTTTGGTAAATTGTCTAAGATTGACGATTACGTATAATTTTGAATCGCAGATGAGCAAAATTCTGTTTCCCTGATTATGAAACAGTCGATTCTTGAATTTTGATGCTCAAAACCGTTAAGGATTGCTTGAAGCGGTGCATCTTTGTTCGTGGTGTAACTCTTTCTTTTCTCGAATTGAGAGACTAGAGATTTTACCAGACTGTGTCCCAATCCTATTTTTGCTGCCCGCTGTTGGAGATATACAGAAGAAAAAGCTTTGGCTAACGTCACGACACGAGCATTCTCGAGACTTCTTAAGGGTTCATTAAAAATGCAATCGATTACGATTTATAAATAAGTACAATGTCTTTAGTCACAATGTTGTCGTTCTAGATGGAGGCTATAATTATTTCGAAAGACCCACGTAGTAGTGACTTGTTTTGCGAGCTCTCCTTTAAATCATGGCAAGACTTTCGAAAAATATGACGTTTGCAATCGGGCCATTGTCTGCATATCTTATTTCGTCTTAAAATGAGGCGCTCATTAACGAAATAGGCCCAGCGAGTACGAACAACAACACAAATAGTTCAAAAGTTGTACAATTACGTTTGCCTGTGTCACCAGAGAAAGAGAGAGAGAGAGACGGAGACAGTTTATATTTCACTTACGCCACCATTTAAAAAAAATAAAAAAAGTCAAGAGGACTCTTGTTATGAAGGTTCGCGAGGGAAGACGTGATTGTCAACTCCAGAGATAAAGCGTGCAGCAGACACAGTACAGTGTATATTGTGTAGAAGTTGAAGAAGGAAGGGTGTTGCGGCAGAGTGGTGCTAAGAGAAGGGGTGGTGGTGGTGGTGGTGGAGAAAAACAAAACAAGTCTAGCCGGGCTCGCTGCTAAAACGCCCGAAAGCGTTGCTCATTGTTTCGAGCCCATGTTGCTGCATATTTTGGGGTAGGGTCCGCGGGTGCCGTGGACTGCATGGCGCGCGCTGGCGAAAGAAATGGCATTTTTATTCCGCGTTAGTGCGCCATTCGTTTCCGCTTTTCCGCTTTTTGGCACACGCCCCCGCGCTCCGAGAGTGTAGCCAAAAAAGCGAAGGCGTTTTGCAACAACGATCTCCCGCCCTCAACTGTCCGTCCTCCAATCTAGACCCCATGGAATGTGGATCCAGATCTCGGATTCACCACGACTATGCGGATTGCAAATTCGCGTCCGCGGATCATACGAGGTCTGAACCCTAACCTGCGGATGGTTTGGTGAGCTGAGGGACCGATTTAGAACTATGTGTCAAATGCCTGAATTTTTTTAATTTGTCTTGATTCCAAGTTTACTTACTAACGGCTTGACGAAATTGAATAAAATTACTTGAGGCCACAATAAATGAAGTATATACTACAAGTACATATACAGTAAACGTCGTCTGCTATTAGTTTTCATGATCATAACATCACTAGACATTTATCAGTATTTTGCTTTCTGAATAAAATTTCGTAGACAGGTTGTCTGTTCAAATCTGTTTGTAATCCAACAGTTAACCCTTAATTCAATTTCTGGTAGTTTTATACATACAGTACATTCTGCGAGAAAAGACATAGGAACGATCCCAGGACACTCTGGGATTAAACGACGACGATCGAGTTGGCAAGACTCGAAAATGCACGAAGCAAATTTTTTTTTTAATTCACTGAAGTGACGGGTCACAACAGGAAGATTCTGTAACCCTCTCAGTGCTTAGGCACTTTGTGAGGGGCACGTTTTCACCAGTACCCCGGGCCAAGCCCGCGCCGGGAATCGAACCCGGGACCGCCGAACAATAGTCCGTCATAAACCAACTGCGCCTCGACGGGTCGTACAAATAAAACGAAATTTTGCGACAACACACGGAAGATATGGATTGAACTCACCAGCAACTTTGTTCATGACCCAATAATAATTTTTAAAAATATAAATAATTTAGTTACCAAATTCTGGTTCGCGATAACGTTCAGTGGAGCGACCAAGCTGCACTATAACTCTTGATATCCAGGTTTTGAGCGTTTATTTCTTGGAAAAATTAAAACAAACTATAATCTAAGCAGTAAAGAATAGTATGTATCCCTACAATGTGTTTTTGAGCATTATTCTAGTTGAGTTACAAACACAAATAGAACCACTCAATTATGGTCGTAAGATGTCTCGTAAGATGTTTGAATGAATGCTCCCATTTTTATTTTTAAATATTGTTTGCCTCTTAAATTAAAACTGTTTTCTAACCGCATTTTCTAAAAATCACGGTTTATATTCCTAGTTAGAGTTACAAGGAACAATATTATCTTGTCGGCAACGAATTGTATAGCGATAGATGCCACCTGCAAAGTACTTAATCGGCGAGTAGTTCAAAATTTTAAGAAAAAGAAATCTAACCAAAAAAAACCAAATAAAAACTAGAACCAGGTTTGAATGAAAATAAACACGATTTGTTTGTCATAAGAGAGGTATAGCGTGAATCGATTCGACGCCATTGTGTTCCACTTTTCACATCCTCGGCATCAGCTGGCAATGGTGAAGCCAGTTCGCGGTGTACACGGCGAGTAATTACCTTTACGAGAGAGATTTTTTTTATCTCGACGTACAGCCTCATTATACATGCCTAGACGCGAGACTGCGGCAAATATACGGGCCCCCCATATACACCTTACGTTGCCGACAATAAAAAATGTAACAGCAAGCTGCACAGATGCAGTATAGCAGCAGCAGCAGCCAAAATGAGTTTTAATTAATGTTCGTGCATATATCTGAGCCCAAAATCTGTCGAGCAGCCAGACTATGTACACTGCGTTTATTCGTGAACCGGGCAAAAAAAATATATATGCGCATGTAAAGTGTGTATATTTGATGTAATATGCGAGTATACTTCAGTTCATCCTAAGACCCAATCTACTGTACACTGTGTAAGTTATTCTCTATTGTATTCTATCTATTTATGGCCTGGAAATTCGGGAAATATGATCAGTTTTGACTCTGATATCAGGATGTTGTAGGGGTTGGGTGAAGTAGTCACTGTTTTTCTCTTAACTCGCTTTTTTCTGACATGATAATCAAAATTAATGTTTGGATTGTCTATCGCAAATTGCTTAATCAATTTTTTGTTGAATCTTCTTTTTTTTTTTTAGGTAAGTGGATGTTTGATTGTTCTCTTGGTTATATCTCTGAATACGGAGAAGAGGAGGTGAGTACATATTTTTCATCTTGCTGCATTTAAATTTTTTATTATTTTGTTATTGATGTGAAAAATACGTGATATTTTAGTCTAGTTGCGATGGTTCGCATGTTATGAGAGAAGCTGGAACATCCAGAAACATGAAATATGGAAAGGCGTACAGTCACACACGCACTATAGAATATAACAACTTAATAATACATTTCTTTTTCTTATCAATATTCTGGAAACATCTTGAAATATTTTTTAACTCATTGCCATTATAGTACAGAATGAATTCGTCGGTATTTTTAAACCCCGATTATTCTGTCCTTCCACAGTCTTAAAAATTGTTTCTCGATTTTGGCGAAACAAATTTCTGAAAATGAATAGTCTACTTTTTACGGTGCATTAAGACGATTATTATCAAGATAAACCATCTGAGCAACACTTAGTAAGAACCACCCAGTTTTGTAATTGGGTAATTATGCCAATGTAAGTTGCAACACTTGGGTTGTAGAGATGTTTCAAATTAAATATTACTGCGCACTTTCTATTAGTCGTAAGATGGCGCCACTTAACTACATTTAAGACTTACATAAGTTTCGTCGGAGGGACGAAATGGATTCGGGCTAGTTGCCGGGCTGTGTGTGTGCGCCGCGCCTACAAAGTTCGTTAAAGTTTTACGATAATTGCAACACTAAAAGCAGGGTTTTCGTTCCCCCGCCCGTTTCTCTCGCGAGGACCGAAAATGGCTGACGTTGATTGATAACGCTTGTAATGCCTAAGTGGATGTTCCATCGACTTCACGCTTCCAGCCCCCCCCCCCTCCTCATCTCTCCTCCATCTCTACCATCCTCCATCCATATAGGCGGCGTGATAAAACTGTTTCCTGCGAATGTCCATGCTATTTGCATTGGTAACACACTCGACGAGTGATAATGACGGGACCGCTTTTTGAAACATTAGGCATTGGTAAACAACTTGATGTGCAATGCGGAGTCGAACGTCCCGCCCAATATTTTTTAGCATTTCTCAAGTCAAATTTTATTAGATGGGTGATGATGGTGTTTGCAGCATCAACTAGACAGCGATAATTTTATGCGCAATTTTTTTTTGTTGACAAATGAAGTTTTCTTTCTGGATCTTGTTTATTCGAGAGTGGAGATCTTCGAGAGAAACGAATTAAAAGATTCAGTTTGGCTATCAAAAGTTAAACCGAGAAATGGTGTTTTGATTTCAGACGTTACGCCAATTTGTTTACACCAGTTTCGAATGAATCCCAAGGAAGAAATAAAACAAAAGAATAAATTACTTCATTTACCACTTTCTCGATGGGTGGTGTTGAGTTTATACGCTAGACTCAAAAGTAGCACCAACTCGTTTGTATATTTGAGTCGAAATATTATTCGGTAAGTATCTTGATCAAATCCAGCGTTGAAATTTGAACCCAAAGTTGCAAAGCCATCGATAAATTTAACTACACCGCTGAGTTTAGACTGGACGAAAAAATGTCGTAAAGATTGGGCTCAATTTTTTGTTTTAAAAATAATCGCTACGGTAGATCGTGGTGCAGCGGAAGACAAAAACATTCTTAAAATTTGCCAATTTCGAGTGAAATATAGGGCGGGGCGTTTGACTTCTGCCCACACAAATGAAATTTATTTGACGCATTTTCTTGAATCATTGGGTCTCCTATTCCGAGCCGCAATAAAACGGCTCGCAGCTCAACCAGCAATAGAGAGCCGGGCACACTGGCCATGACGCAGCGATAAAAAAGATTTTTACGATTGCGGCGCAATTTTTTGAAAAATGTGGCATCGCACATCCGTACATATACTCGACAAAAAAAAAATGTCCCCGCTGGGAAACTGGCGATCTGCTGGTCACACTGGTCAGTCTGTCTACAGCCACTGGTCAGTCTGCAGGCCGAGACGATACATGGCGCGGTGAAAGACTGGAAAAAGTTTTTTATGGCGATTTTTAAAATGCCTAACGTGGATTGGAACTTCTGTATTAAAAGTAAATTTGTTGGCAGACCTTCGCAGACAATGCGCTAGACGTTTGATGAATTGACACGCGAAGGGGAAATTGTGCTTCCAGATGACATTTTACGGCTGGAGTTCCACGGTTTTTATTTAGAAATTGAATAGAGAGGAACTACGAAAGCGTCCGTTTAGATATATATATATATATATATTAGATATATACCGTATAGACTGCATATAAAAGAATCGTATTTGGGTCATGTAGACCCAAGACTTATCCTCCGTTTTTTATTTCCCTTTTCTTTTGATCGTTTTTTGCTACGATTTGGCAACGAAGAGCGGCACGAATTGAGTTTCAATTTGTTCTTCGTTATCGACAAAAAAGAAGAAATAATCTATACAAATGAAAGGGAAATGATGGTAGACGCGGAGTGTTTCTTCGTGCGACTCGAATTGTCCCCAATTTGTTTTCTTTTTTTTGGAATGTTCCCTCGATCACATTAATAATGTCTTTCTGTATCGCGCACAGGGTCATCCGAAAACTGTCTGGATGCTTGAAAAGAAAATAAACGAGATGCGGCATCTGAATATTCAATGGAAACGCGAAGGACAAAAAAAACAGACCAGTTTGCTACGATTCAGCCTCAAGCTGAACAATGTTGTCGAATTGCAAAAAAATAAAATTGAAATAGCCGCAATTGAAGCAAATTGTTAGTGGCTTTTTTGAAAGGTACTCTCGAAGGTCTAACATTTTTGTAAAGCTTACAATAATACATTACGCGTAATGTCTTACATCTAATCTCTGGTTCCAAAAACTTGAATCAATCGCTGAAAATCTGACCATGTATGTACTTTGCAAATCGCAAATTGGACTGAAAATATATTTATGTTTTCAAGTTGACTGTTTCTAAAGGAACATGTATGTGATGACATTTTAGGCAATGTTTTTGTAATGTACTCGTAATTGAAGCCCATTTTTGTTTTGAAGGTGATCACATTATATTTCAGTGGTGAGCGAGAAAGAGACGTTGTGGTGTTGAGGTGAGAGAGGTGATCGAAAAGTGTTCCCACCGCCTGGCCCTGGTCTCTTGGGTGGAGGTCCGTACCGACGTGAAGTCTGCCTATAGCGATTGAAAGATGAGCAATTGGCTCTGCGGTTAGTGTTTAGGGAGTCCCCTGTCGGCTGCTGAGGGCAGACGTTAGTAAGCGTTGGGGTGGTTGGTGGTGGTGGTGGTGAGGGTGAGGGGTGGGATCCACGTTTGCTTCTTCATCTGTCAGAACGACCATTTCGCTTTTACAGAGAGCGAGGGAGGATTGGGAGAGGGAGAGAGAGAGAGATGCCGTGCTTGTCGTCTGCTCTTTTCCATTTTGAACGACCGATGTCGGGCGTTCCATACGTCTGTGTCCTGGATGAGGAATGACCCATGGTCTCGGTCCGCTCAGGGTATACATTGTATATCTCCACTCGCATCCTAAGACCACGGGACCATCTATCAGCAATTTATGAGACTCCCAAGTTACTGAATTTGTAATATTTGAATCCAACATTAGCTCTGTTTAATCACGCGTCACTTGGATTGATGTCGTATTTTTGAAATCTCAAGCTAGACGAATACTGCAAACGAATTAATGCTGGGCGGTATTTCCGTTAGCGTATTTCAATGGGAAGACGTTTGTGAAAGCACTATATTACTCCGTTTTCTGGTGGGGCGGGGGAACGAGTTTGAGAGTGTTATTTCAGTAAAATAAATGTGTGTGAGTAAGATGCTGTGCGTGGTCTCAAGAGTGGAAATGTGGATGTGACATTTTTCTGGAGGTGGGGTTAGGATTATTGGAGGTGGTGGGCGCGGAGTGAGAAAGGGGTTGACAGAACGAGCGTGAAAAAGAAACAGCGCATGCGACCCATTCAGGAAATAAATCTTAATAACTGAGATTTATAACCCAAGTTTTGTTGGCGCTCGAATCGCGTGCTAGGTGAGAGGTGGCCATTTGTACAAATTCGTCTGGCTATACAAGCCGGCACGTCATGGCCCGGCCAACACAACATCACTCTGTCCTTCGGAGTCCCCGCGTCCACCAACTTGGACACATCAGGATTGGTCATTTCCGTCGGTCCCAAAGTGCAGCCACCTTTAACATCTCCTTTTTTAATTAAGAACAAAAAGCATGAGAGTTAGAAATTTCAATTGCGAGATTTCCATTATGTGATGTGTGAGGTTTGGGCTTTAATTTTCCAGCTCACAAGTTATTATTTAGGTGGCCTGTATCCCAGTAACAGCTATTTCAATTTCTTTTCGAGTGACGCTTCTTTTGTCCAGAAATGTTTCCATCTTGGATTCATTGGATGCGATCCATCAAATCAGATTTAGGCGAGTGGGGTCTCATGAGTAAATAGTGTAAGAGCGAAGGCGAGAAGAAACTAATTTTGCCAGTATTTTTCTCCCGAGTCTATTTTCTTTTTCTGCTTGTGCGTCGTGGAATCGATCAAGCGTGGACAATGGCCGTCTCAACGCCATCCACTCGCCGCTGCGTCCGATAGATACATCTTTGCCTTAAGGCACGGGTAGTGGTGGTGGTGGTGGCCGTTGAGGGTTGAGGCAAGCGCTGGGGTGCCATTTATTTGTTTCCAAATAACGGCTAATGACCATGGCTTGTGTAGTTCTATCCCTCCCCCACTCTAGTGGCTCGCTTCCTTCTTCGTTGGGCAGTTGGCTGTAAATGGAGATACCCGATTGCTAATGTTTAGACACTTTTGGCGAGAGAGCTGCTGGTGTAAATGGCGCAACCGCAGTCTCTTGGATGTGATGCTGTTGAGTGCCTGAACCGGGATTGTCTGCATTATAGAGTGAAATTAATTTTTAACAAAATTAGTGGCGAAGTGCAGTGATGTGATGTGAAGTCAAAACACAATATTTTATATCGAACAGCTGCAATCGATATAGACATTTAAACTTTTTTTATACTCGTGGATTTTGATCTGTTATAAAAGCATTGTACGAGCATTTTTCATTTAAATTCCTGACTCTAGAATACTAGTATTTACGTTTTATTTCAGTTTTCAAAGCACAAAAATTAAACGAGAATGAATTAACTAAGGGCAAATAATCCGCATAACGGGAAGAAATACCTATTTTGAAATTAGAAAATCTTGTAATATTAAAATTGTATCGGTATCAATATTTTTATAAAGCTAAACTAAACATAAAACCAAAAGAATAAAATGTCAGGAACGCTTTATTGAAATCGTTATGCATGTTAATTTAAAATTTGATTTTCTTCAGTTCCGTTTACAGTTTTGACTTGGATGCAGGTGTATACAAGGTGAATATATTTTATAAGTGAGCAATTCTGAAATATCAAAAGTCACGACTATGTCACGATTGTGGTTCTGGTCTATTCGATCCTACATATTCCGTGTTTCGCATCATAACAATAACGATGACTACAACACGTTTGTACGACCCCAAACCGAATTGAAGCTGACAAGTCCCTATTTGATTAACCACTGGTCGATCCTTTTGCGTTCACGGTCCAACAGTCGACCATTAATCTACGGGTAAATTGAAGCTGCGGATTTGCAAATCCATATATGACAGACGGTGGTTGTAGCGGACGGGGGGTAGCAGGGTGGAGCAATGAGCACAGCAGGGTGCAACCTTTTTGATTGATTCCCACCGAAAGCGGCCGTCCGACGGCAGCTGCAAATAGAAATCGCGCAAATTCTGGAGAAGATTTTTCCAAGACGCCCGATGCATTAATCCCAGAGCCATCGCCGCCACCGCCGCCGAGAAACGGCTTTTGTTCGTCGCTCGTTCTCAAATTAATAGCGAGTATGCAACGCTAGTGCTGCTCAGCCCCTCACAACAATTAATGATCGAGTTGTGATGTCAGCGTGATTGGAACACAAACGCGAAATAGCTGATTTCGAAGGAAGCCGAGAAAGAGAGAGTGTGAGAACGAATGAGAAAGAGAGAGGAAATCGAGACTTGTGGGAGGGTTTTGATTAAACGAAGACCTTTCTTGCCGGCAGAGAATGCGCCGAGATGGAATCATCCTCCTCCTGAGTCCCCGCATTCAAAAATTATCTCGAGTCTATTAAATTCAAGTGCAGTACAGTACTAGGAGGTACAGTACAGTCCATGTAAAGTAAGACATGACAAAATTAGATCAGTATTTAATGTTACAAGTCCAGTTCACCATTTCGCCAAAACATTCTGGTGATAAACGAGGATACCAATTTTGTTTTTGTTTCCAATCAACTGTAGTTAACCGCACTACAGGCGTTACGTCCCCCTCATGGTGCTTAGGCACTGTGCTAGTGGAAACGACCAGTACCCCGGGATCGAAATTTTCGAGAGCCCGCGCCGGGAATCGAACCCGGGATCGGCGAAACCGGTCAGTCGCTAAACCAACTGGCCTACGACGAGCCGACAATTACAATTACACTATGTACCCACAAGCAGCCCTGGATGGGGATTCCTGGTCTTACGGTTATCAGAAACACCTGATGGACAATACATCTTATTTCTTTTAATGAAATGCTATAAGATGTTTACTTGGAGTTTCGTTGATTTGTCACTTTGTAGGCGTTGAAATTTCTATTTCATTCAAAGATCGTCTTTTTCAGCATAAGTGATGAGCGCATTGTGTGATTGCCGTCTCACGGGGCAGCGTATGGTAGCATCAGCTGAAGTTTCGCAATTTGTTCCATTTCCGAATTATCTGATATATGGTTTTGCTATATTAACATTTCTAAAATATCTTAAGTAGGCAATGTTTAATATTCGGGACATTTAAATTATCAATGAGGTTCTTTTAATGCTATGGAACGTCATTCGAATAGAAGCAAAATTAAACAAGATTTTGGAGATATTCTTCGAATTGGGTTCTGATTAAAGCCGGACAATGAATTACAATGGGTTATTACAGAAGTAGTGACTCCTTTATAAACCGGTCTTCAGAGGAGATTCCTTTATCATCTCAATGCCCCAGAAACGTAGCAGTGACGTGTGAGACTGTGCAGACGAAACCAGTGCGGTGTGTAATCAGAACGCGAACCACTAATAGATATTTCCTAATAATAGATGAGCGCCTTATAGACGAATAAATGGGGTCTGGGCATGCAATGTGAGATCTCTTTTTCCAACTCCCTTTTCATTCCGCCATCCATTGTGTCCGTTCTTGTTCTCGAAAATGTTCTTCTCGTCTCAGATTGCGTCTTCGTCGTTTTGAAATTATTTAATTATAGTTTTGAGAGAAAATATATAATGAGGTTAGTTCTGAGAGCGACGTTAGCTGGAAACACTGGTCGTACATGTCTAATACTTTCATACACGATGCTTTCTTTTCATGTTCAGCATTCAGTTGTCGTATAATTTGTAGGGAAAAATGAGTTTAGGATAATTGCCAACCAAACAAGGTTCATCTAGATTATCATTTCGTTAGCTGCAGGTATATTCGATATACCATACAATTTTTTATCCTAAATAATAATTGAAGTCTTTGAAGCCTTACTTCAATTACATGTATTTGACAAAATTTCTGACAATTCCTTCTCTCGCGCAATAATTTGATTATAATCAAATTATTTAATCTTTTCTTCAAATAATTTGCATCTGATTATTTTGAAATGTAAAACGGATTGCTTGCATGTGCGATTATTTAATGTCTTTAATTTGTAAATATTAAATTGCAAACATTGAACTCTACCAAAATATTCAATAAAAAAATTCGCTGAGGCGATCATCATTTATTGGAAAACCTGTTAATATGTTTGTCCAATAAAATCGGACGATACTCTTCACAGTTCTTGTATTATCTTAAAATGCCGCCTTTTAAGATAATGATGAAAACTATTCCTAAAAAGGCGCCCTTAAGACGTTCCCTTTTACAGTGAATAACCTAGGTTTGCACAATCCCTTTCGCTTGATTCCGGATGAAAGTTTTAGGTGGCATTGTTATTCCAGGACCACGGTTACGCCTTTGCCATTCGCCATCAACTCCTGTTAGCAATTAGGGTTCTACCTTTCGAATTGGATTAGTCGGCCCATTGCCGCGCTGCGGTTGACGGCGAGACCAATATTTAGCTTTTCCCTTTGTGCCTCGTTTTAATTTGCCGACGAATTCTTATCGATTTTTCGTCGCCGAGCCAGCCAACGCCAGGCTCGCGTGGCTCGCGGCAGGTCACATCAACTCTAGACATCGGTTTATACTTTTAAATTCGTGACACAAGACGCGGAGGTTTGTCTACAGTTCGGATATCGATCTGAATGCACTTGTTTCTGGTCTGCCTATCTGTGCTGCTCAGAGAATAACAATTTTTTTGCGCATTATCCAAACTGGTAATATATCTTGTAGAGTTGGCAATGATATTTGAAACTGCAAATACATAATTATTTAAATTAATTAATGGGTATTGTAGAAAATAATACTTTTACAATAATGATTTATCTTATTAAATTTTGTCTTCGCGACCTATCTCAAAATAAAGTGTAGCTACATCATTTTTACAGATGTCCATTAAACATTTTATACACTTGGTTGTCTTCTTGTGCGTTTCGCCCCAACACAGTGTAGTTTCGACATTATACAAGTATATAAAAAAGCACCCTGTAAACATTGTTATTCCAATTTTGTATGTATAAATACGAGATTTTGTTATCTAGACCGTTCAATATTTGAATATGTTATTCGAGCTCGATAACACAGATTAAAATATTTATTAATTATGATTTATAAATGCGGTGAACCAATCAGAAACAACCTACTGATGTAGGACATTTTCTGGTTCGGTTCAGGTTGCGCTCGCGTTTTTCTTAGTCGTTTTAAATAATTATCGGTGGTACTTATCGAACAGAACTTTTGTGCTCGTTTTACTCAATTTCGCCAACATTTTCTCAAATAGGTCTCGCTTATTCAACTGGTTCTTCGCGGGATCAACACACTGAAACGTGTTTATCACAATGAGAGCGAGAGAGAGAGCGCCCGGAGCGGATTTTTGCTTGCCTGAATTGCAACAGCTTTCCTTCGACTGTACCCCTCAAATCCCTCGTCTTTCCCTTTTCCAACGCCCCCTCCCAACCAAATTGCATCTCTTTAAAAGGAGGCAATCATCTTTTTTTTCTTTTCTGTTATCTCTCTCTTTCTCTCTTTCTTTCTCTTTTCTCTTTTGACGTATTGCCAAGGTAATATCGATCTGTCAAGTCGTTACGCTGATAAATTGTAGCTCTTTCTGAAGAACATTTGACTAAGTAAACATCGTCAACGTAAACAGGTTTGGGATTACTAATATTGGAGCAGAGGGTGGGGTTGCGCTGTCGGTTTGCGCAGTTATGAAAAACCGTCGCCGACTTCGGCTGATGAGACACTAAATTACTTTTGTCGCATTTGCTAATAAATTCCGTCGGAGGTCGACACTCGTTATCCCTTCATGACATTCATTTGTGAAAACCACACTGCAGATTAAAAGATGCAATGAACTAATAAAGGCTGTAGAGGTTCGAGTGCCATTGACTATGCGCTGGTTACCAAAGTTATGTAGCAACCCACTGTCAAAAATACATCACAGAATGGTTTCCTTGTGAGCTCAAAGGCTAGCTATTGGTTGACGACCAAATGTTATGTGGGATGGGCTTGTTTGAGATTGCCACTCTGTGCACTATAACTTTATTTATCTCTTTGTTAGAGTGGTTGGATATCAAGTCTACGCTTGTTCTTTGAAAATTCCGATATGTGTCCGAAATCAGTCCGCGATCATTTTGAAATTGAAAAATATTTACCGAACTCTCTCTAAGAAAAAAATTATAGTTGATTGGCAGATGGGCCAATTTCATAAACGAATTTCCAAGAACAAAAGCCAAAGCGCGATCGATCATCGAATTCTTTGCAAATCGATTTTCCCGTCACTGCATTGTATTGTACTTTTATGAAAGACGAACACAGACTGATACAGGGTTGCTTTTTAGAGCGAATTCTCGATCGAGACATTCTTGATGTCATTGGTTGCGCCATCAAAAATTATTATCGTTTCTGCAGGATTACTGTTGTTATCCTTCTGCTTGACTAAATGCCAGGTGATGAAAACATTGGAACCAATTGATCACCACCCTGGTCTCGAATGTTAGCGAGAATGGGGGGGGGGTCCCATGAGGATGGAACGACATCGACGTCGGTTTCCCCCGTCTCCCATTTCCGCCGCCGCCTCTTCTTATCCATCGGTGGCTCTCTCTCTCTTTCGCTCTCCTCTGTCGAATTAAGCAGGAGCCTCAGCGTTCGAATTGATTTACCCTCTCTGGTGAGCATGCGCGCCCAGGACCGGCTTGCAAGGAGAGAGAGAGAAAGATAGAGCGAGAAATAGAGGTATGGCGCATGCCAAAAGACTGAGCCCGTGACACCGTGTGTGCAATGCCTAACGCGTACTAGACTAGAGTACACGGCCTATTTCTCTCTCTCTCCCTCACTCACTCTCTCCTAGTACGTGTGTGGCGCAGCGGATGATAGATCGCCATCAGCTTCACGCTGGCATCGTTTTGAAATGAGGTAGGGTGGTGGCGAGGAGAGTTGAGGTGGTTGGATGGCGGGGTGCTGGATGCGAGTGGGTGGGATGGTTGGTGGTGGCGAGTGGGTGGTAGGTGAATGGGGGGGGGGGAAATGAGTGGGAGTGAGCAAATCAATGCGACTTAGCCCCGAGCTGTCGTGCCTGTCTAACAAATGTTTGTCAGTCCGAAAGTACATGGGGAAATGCGGACGTAGAAGGTGGGCGGCCACCGGCACCATCACCGCCTCTACCAAAAGCTAGCGCGGTGCTTCTCGAACTTTGGAAGGTGTAGGGAATTTGTGTTTTTGTTTATTTATCGAGTGGAACGACTGAATATTGAGTTAGAAAGTTCAACAACCGGGCTTCCCCAATTGGAGTAGGGGATATAAGATTAGTCTACGGATCAGAGGATTTTAGATTGGAGTCCAAATCGGTTGACGTGTACGAGGAAATGGATGTACGAGAAACAAGGGTTGTGAGGCGGAAACCACGGCAAACGGTCGATTGACCGCCGATTTGAAGGTGGTTTGTCAGTAGAAACCATATTTCTAAAATGTCTTACACCTTAGAAATGTTATAAAAAATTGCGTAATTATAAACTGGGTGTTGTATCTAAAATTTCAATTGACACGAAAATACAGTGGAAATGGTAATGGAACAGTGTCGTTCTAAAATTAAGATGTTGTTCTAGAAAATAGTGATATCTTTTCAGATGGCGCAACATTTCGTAAAATATCTTAATCACAAATAATTGTCTACGAATACATAAACATTTTGTACTATTTATTTTCATTTTATTGAGAGAGAAAAAATTGAAATCGCTAGATCCCAAATAAATTTAATTAAAAATAATTACATGTACACCTGCAGAATTATCTCATGAAATTCTAGGAATTTTGGAATTATTTTCATGAAGGGTAATAGATATATATACTCGGATAAAAATGAAAATATTTGACAAATGAAAATATAAAAGCAAAATGTAGTGCTGTGCTCTATATCCGACGTGGCGACACATCGAGCAGACGTTCGTTTAATTTTAATTTATTTTTTATTCAAACTGTTGTCACGACTTACAACAATGCCATTTGCATCCTACCTTGGCTACTGAAGCCAGTTGTTGGATGCTTAAGAATTAAATATAATTAGTCAATCTGTGACATGTACACCAAACAAAAACAAAAACAAATTTTTTAAAATCACATCTAATGTTGCTACGCCATTTAATAAAAAGTCATTCGATCCGCGTTTCGTTTATAGCGAAATCATTCGCTCAGGTGATCGTTATGGCCTTATCGATGTCCTAGATTGACTTCTAATTTTGATGTGACCACGATTTTACAATTATTTTAGTTGCCAAGATGAGCACGTTTCTCGAGATCAACTTGTTTTCAGACTACGCCACAACTCCGCAATTTTTGTACCACGAAATGCCAAACCTTTTAAAGACGCCATTTTCTCCGACTAAAAGCAATATATATATATATATATAAATATACTTGTGGATGTGCGCGCCTATATACACCCAACAACAGCATATTCTGAGAAATCGGAGCCTCACTCCATGTCTGTCTATTTTTATATTAGACTCGTGTGCCTGCCAGGCGCAAGCGCTTATTTTGCATATGTCGTTGAAACGCGATCACTCTTTCTAAAGGGTGGTATGGAGGGGCTATGCATGTATGACGCTGACAAACAACATTGTCAACAGCAAATTTGTCATCCAATGCGGCAGCAGCTGTTGCTCAGCGTGAATCGCTATCGGATTTCCTTAATGCACAAACTCGGGCTTCGCCGCACTGCATTTGTTTAGGGGTTTTTTTTCGTGCGCCATACAATTCAAATTTTGCGGCAATTTCGGTTTCTCTCTCTCTCTCTCTCTCTCTGTCTCTCTTGAAAGAGAGAGAGGCTATACGGTTTTGAACCAGAGTTTTTCCTCCCATACCCCCGTTCTCGGCCAAGCAGGGCGAACTAAACTTTCAGTCCCGAGTCGACACCGACATCACCCTAGTACCGAAACAGCTAGGACAGGTATTGGCATAGACGCGCATTGGTTAACCCCGCACAAAATGATTAACATACGCGTAATAGATACTCTCGACATTTGCGTAATCAAATTGGAATATTGATTGAATTTATTTACGTATCAAGTTATAGGAATCGATAACTAAATTAAAATCGCCTACCTCGTCAAATATGCGCATACGAAATTGGAACGAAAACTGGTCGCCATTAAATAAAAATCTGTTTCGATTTTCTAACGAGTCTTAAGTATACCGCTAATAAAAATATTGATAACTTACTAATTTGATGAGGCTCAAGTTATTCGTAATCGTATCTGCTGAGCCATTTCGAACGTAACATTTTTCGAGACAACATTTGTGTTGGTATATTTTTGTATCCAGACGATTTGCTGAAGAGCAGTTTGCTTTCTGAAATACTTGAATGTTGGTTTATTGCATCAGCAATTTTTTTTAACCCAGCCATTGTGAGCGGCAAGTTGTGCGCATTAGATCCGCCGGCGTAATTGGCTTTTTCTAAACATTGCATTATGCCGTCCTCAATTTTTCAAAGCACGATGATTCGTATCAGCTTTTCGTATTTCGTCCACGAGTGTCCTGTCCTCTTCTCTCCACTCGAACACACACACACAAACCCCCGTTTCTGGGTTCGTAAAATCAATACGGAAAATCACGGGAAGTTGCAAATTTGCAAGCAGCTTGAATTCGGATCATTAATCATAACCCGTACAATGGAAACGGTGGAGCGGTTTTTTTTTATTTCTTACGTCTTTTTTTCTCCCCCCGCCCCGTTTCTCTCGTTTCGTTGCTGCAACCACCTTGCGAGACAGTAATCCATCATGAAGAATGCTGCTCGTGAGCTAAATCTAGCCGTCCTGGGCCCACCGGCTCTTTTTATCACAAACGGCACCCGCGACCCTACTATAAATATGGGGGCCGGGCCTGTGCCTGGATACAGAACATATATATGGGGGCGCGTATCAATGTCTACGTGCACCCCCCCTTGCTGAGTTGTGCAAAGACAATCTCTGGGAGGCGATTCGATAATAAGAAGAGGAGATGGTGGCAGCGCCATCCGGTGACGACCCTCCATTCACTATTTCGGTTAATCATCTTTTTACTCTAACTCACACTCAAAGTTCTAAAACCAAATAAAGTCGGTTAGGTAAATTGTTGCTTTTAGATTAGAAAAACTGGCTTTAAAAAACTGTAACTGTTTCTTATACTATTCGAAAACGTTTCAAGAAGTTGTCGAATTGTAAGCTTTACTCTTTACTGGCGATATATTTTCCCGCACGAATGCAAGTGAAACGTAAATTTAAATAAATATTAGTGATTTGAAGTGATTGTAAATAATCCTCATTCTATTATAGATAAGATAAACATACCTTATCATAATCGACAACAATTGTGAACTAAATTAGAACGTCACGCAATATTCTGAGCCATTTCCAATACATTATTTTAGACTGTTGAAGGTAAAACACGAAAAATATGTTCGAAGAATCACTGACATTCACAAAATAATAGTTTACACTCAGATAAGTTTCATTTGTTATTTTATTTATATGAATGTAGTGAGATTTCATGATAGCTTTACATTCATGTAAACAACGATCACTTGGTTTACTGCTATCAATGGTCGGTAGCTTTGAAATTCACAATTACCTTCGTATATGAGAAAATAAATAAAGACATTTATTATGATAAATTGATTGTACGTTAACACAATTTGAAATATTGTGCTAGAGGGTTTCAAAGAATTGACACTTTTTGTGTCACTTTCCAACTTTGGAATAACTGTTTTTCCACGTTTATAATTAAGACGGACTAAGGGAAATTAAATAAACTTAATTTTAGTGTATGAACAGTGAATCCTACAAAATTTAGTATCTAAGGAATAGGTTTATACTTGATCATCATACACACAAGGTCTCAGTTGTTGCGTTGTTGCATTGTTCAAATTCAAATTATTATCCTAGAACTATTTTTGCATTTTTTAAAAATTATATTAGTTGCACTGAGAGAGTTGTGTTGTAAGTAGGTACACACAGTGCACCTGTGGTTTCTATATATTACTGGTGATTAAATCAAACATATTATTAAAAATAATTATTTTGGAATATTCTCTAAGGAAATTCAAGCTAATGTGCTATTTCGAAAACAGGATACTGACTTTTAAGTAAATTAAACACAATATTTACTTTAAATCCGTGTTGAAATCAACCGCAGAGAAATTGTTTAGTTGATCACTTTCTCGGAGCCCTGTATTCCTTTATAACGAGCGCTATGTAAAGTTCCCCCTGATATGGCTTCGTGTAAGACACCTGCGCTTTCCAATTTAACAACCGTTGGGGTGACTTAAGCATTGTCTTTGCCAGTAGCGCTCAGCGTAGCACTTCCGCGGCACACTGTATGTGCTTATAGAGAGCGCTATGCAAAGCACCCCCTGACTTAGCTTCGTGTAAGGCACCGAGGCTTTCCAATTTAAAGACTTTCAGGCTGACCGCTGCATTATCTTATTATTTATTGTTATTTTATTACATAGACTACGAATTAAATTAGTGAGTACAATACATCAATTGCTGTGTTTATCTCGTGTTGGTCGCGGATATTTTATTTCTTTGGAAATCATTTTTAATTTAAATCAATAGCTCCTATAAAAATAAACTTTAACTAATCGGAACTCAGCTCCCAAGATTCGGCTTTGAATCCCCATCAGTGTGGAACAAATTTGAAAATTTAATATCCACTCTGCCCATGACGTAAGCTTGGTACCTGGTTCGAAGTTCGAGTGGTTATAAATAACGTTCATCCAATGTTTGTCATTGGGGATGTGGTGAATGAACCGCATGATTCATGTGTAGTGTGGGATTCTGGTATTTGGTACTAAAAGAGCGAAAATCACTGTGCAGGGGTATGTGTAGAGCGTTACATTTTTAGGAAGTTTAATGACGGGAAATAAAATAAATCGCAACATCGGTTGTCGCTAAAATATCGCTAATTTTCGTCGTAATTGCGAACCAAGGAAATGGGAAGTTCGACAGAAAGTATTTTTTTTTCTTTCGTCCTAATCAGAATGACATTAGTTGTTTTTTTTGTAATTGAATTGTGCCGATCGAGCTCTCGGCGACGCATTCACTATACTCCGCTTAACATCTCATTTGGCATCGACTCTTATTGCGAGTCGTGCGTAGGAATACCGTTTGGGCACTTTGGCGCCGAAATCCCGTACAAACGTTAATCCCCATAAATCTTTCGCGAGCCCCGACGCACCCTTAAGCTGTTGTCCGCGAAGAAACTTGACGCTACATCTATAGGCCGTAGCAGAGTAGATTTCTTCTTGACACACACACAATGTAGCACAAATTGTGTTTTTTTTGCTTCTTATATATATCTCTCTCTGCTGTTTCCTGTTTCTGTGGGTATTTTTCTTTTTGGAGGATTTTTTGGTTTTATTCGGGTCTTATCTGGTCTACTAACAAATTCAATGATGTTTTTAGCATTATTTTTTTCTGGATTTCTTCTCTTATTTCGTTTTTTCTTCATTGCTTCTTAGCGATGGTTATCCCGTCTCCGAAATGTAAATATTGACTTGTATCTGCTGCAGCGAGGAAATGTTCTTTTTATAAATTCTTGATGTTGTTTTCGTGTTCGGGCTGCAAATAGCTTCTTAAACAGATTACCTTTTGAGAAGATTCATGCCGAAAATACGTCTAGTCACATCTCCTTTTTTTACTGGAGAGCACATTTTATTAAAATTAATTATATTTCAGAGTTGGAAACGTTTTTGCGTGAGTACATTTGTATGTAGGCAAGGCAAATTTGGAAGGGTGGATGTGTCGTCACTCTCCATTTACAGGGAAATTTGAACTTATATTAGTGGTTCCAGCAACTACAATACTAGTTTTTCACAATTAGCAATTCCGTTCGATTATTGCTCATGCTATCCAGATATATGGAACCATTAGACACTTGATGACGTTGAGGAGTTGTCGTTTATTCTGGTCCACATACTGTATTTCATTTAGTGGTGCCGAAACTTATTTCGTCCTTTGCGATCGAGGAGATAAGAACCTCTTAACTTGTCTGTTCTGTCTTCTCCGACAGTTTTGAAAGTGATTTGGATCTAGCCAGCTGCCTCGTTCAAGTCTCTCCCGTTAGAATCACTTTAAACTGAAAATGTTTTTATTTTACGTTGGCAGACCAAAAACGAAGAAGAAGCAGAAGAAAAAAGCTCAAGTTTCGAGAGGCTTATATAATATGCATCCAGGCCGTAAAAAGTTCGAATGCGCCATATATATATATATAGGCTGCAGTATAATTTGTAGTCGTAATGTGGTCGCGGGCTCGTGTGCGTGAAATGTTCTTTTTGTTTGTTCGAACCGGGAATGGGAGAGAAGGGATGAAGAGAAAAAAAAGCTGGGTTGGGTTATAGCCGTTTTTCGGCGCAACGTAACGCCGCAAATTGTCCGATCCAAATTAAAGTTGATGCATGCGCGCTCTCGGATCAACCCACCCCTTTCCTTCCCCCCACCCACCACCACCACCACCACCACCTCCACCCGCCCCTTCTCCTTATTCCTTTCCTTCCACCGAGTCATCGGATTTTCTAAGTATATATAGAACATTAATACGCATGGCGTAACGCGACTACGGGCGACAACGTCTGAGTTTGCGCGCCGGCTCCGAGAAAACGAGAAAGCCGGTGGCCATAACGAATGACAAACACGATAGCTACTTTCTGCTTGCCAACTTTAAAGTGTTAGCATAAATTTCCTTGCCAAACATCTCATTTATTCTTATTAAAACGCGGGAAACCTAACCCGTGTACAGTCTATATACGCGGGCCGCCAAACGAGCGCGCGCCCAGACAAAATGACTGCTGCTGCCGCGAGCATTTAGTTCTGAAATTCGCCACCAGTGGGCGCGTTGAGAAACACAGGAGCTCACGCGTGGCTGGGTTACCTTAACGTCCTGGAATATTAGTCCCTTGGTCATTATTCGAGATTGCTATTTTATAAACCGCACACCGATAAAATTAAAGTGGCGCGTAGGCCTCAAATGAAAGCCACAGTTTTTGTAATAGATCATTGCATTGCATCGATTTGTTTTTAAATTGTGCTATATATTTTTAAACGATTATTCTCATTTATTACAATTCATCCAATGACAATTTCTGTCTCTTTTGAAATGTCTTCAATTGAAACTACAGTATATTATTTATTGAATGTCTTAAACAGTTTCAATACATATGAACTAGCCATATTTTTCCTTTTACAAAATGTTATCCACAATTATCCTACAATTCAGTGCTACATAGAGGACTGAATAGTTCGATATTTACAGAATAGACCTATGGTTGACCAGATATAACATTCGTAGAACAACTCTTGTGGTTCAGTCTACTTTTTTTCTCTCATGAGCAATAAAGAGTCGTCAGCGCATCAAGTGGTGTCTTAGAAATAGGGCGACGTCGACCACCATCCAGACCACTTTGCGGATGGTCAGCCGTATGCCTCATTATCAAGTTATCGTCGAGGCCAAATGGACTTATTTTTTCCTGTTGTCTATCCGTAACGATAATTTTAGATTCCCCCTAGTCCGGTCCAACTAGAAGCTCTGCGCCGACGTAAAAAAACGGAACGACACGTCATTCGGTGGACAGTGGTGACTAGTGGGCTTGGATAGAGGGCGGCTAGCAGGGCTATGTGACCCCGGGCCCTCTTCCCAAAGGAACCCCTAAACATAGAAACAAATGTGGCAAACATTTATCTTCATAATTATAACGGAGCACTAAAGGTACCATTTCACATACTTGTGATGCGACTTGTTATGCGATGGTCGACAGGTCTCGATTTCTGGCTCTCGTTTATTAGATCCAGGGCTCCCGGTAAAAATATTCTCCTCGAAAAATGTATATAAGGAGAGAGACGAGTAGTAGTATAAGATCTGGGAATGGTTTCTCGACGAATCTTCGGCGCGAAGAAAAATCTTCGTCGCCCTGTGATTGGCTGATTTGGTGACGTTTCGCTTTCGAAGTTGAGAAAGGGCCACCAAATCAGCCAATCACAGGGCGCCGAATTATTATTTCTACCTTTCGAAACATTTGTTGAGGTTTCTGTTTGAAACTGGATCGGGCCTCGTATTAACTGGATCAGGCCCTGGTGACACTGGTGACGTCACGACACTGGGGCATCGTGCGCGCGAGCGAGAAAGGGAACGAGAGAGTGAGTGAGTGAGAGAGAGAGAGAGAGAGAGAGAGCTTTTCCAGAAGTCAACAGCATCGAAGCGATCGCCGTTTCTGTGATTTGGCGGGTGACATTAAACTTGACGTGCTCTAAAAACTGCGAACGGTTTCAACGGCAAATTAACGTTTGGCCCCGCGTGATTAACTTTTATGGTTTTGTTTTCTCTCCCCCGCTCGAAATCTGCCCGCGGCCTAGAGAGAGAGAGAGATAGAGAGAAAGAAAGAGAGAGAGAGACTGCACACAAGTCTCCAGCCAGGATCAAGGAACCCCTTATCGAAATCCGTGTCGCATTTGTTTGTTTCTTTACAAATGACACCGCTAACCGCACTAGATTTCCAATCCTTTTTTAAGCGTCCCTCGGCCATTAGAAAAACGATTACTAAATTGTGACCCATTGTGCGAGCGATTAACAAACGATTACAAAGTAATTGAGTTCGGTATTACTTTTCTCACTATACGGAAATCGAAGGAGCGCACTGGCAACGGCGATTAAAAAAATGTTTACGAAAAATATTTAATCTATTCGAACAAACCGATAATTGATTTTAAAATTTATTGAATAATTAAATACCAGTATATCTGAGCCTTCCTCCTAGCGATTTCCTAAGTTATACAATGGTGTATGCTGTATTTAAACTAAAATCTTTATACAGTCTGTGGGGAAGTGGGAAGAGCCGATGGTAGTAATTTATTAAGATGGTGGAAATTGCGGAACAACAATTTGAAAGTCGGCAACGAAGATAGTTTAAACGTAAAAATTTAACATATATCTTCTCGAAGATAAATTAAGAAAGTTGTTAGCCAGAGATACGGTAAAAAATTCCTTTTTCAATTTTTGGGTAACGACGAAAGTCTTGGGTGAGTTCATACGTTTGTCAGTTGTGTTTCGCAAATTTCAAATTTCTTAATTTATCTTCGAGAAGATAAGTTAAATTTTTACATTTAAACTATCTTGGTTGCCGACTTTCAAATTGTTGTTCAGCAATTTCCACCATCTTAGTAAAATCTTTTTGTCAGTCTATAAAAAAATTATAAAACAAAAATAACCGTTAAATTACACAGTCGCGCAGCAGCAATCAATTTAACTGAATTAATTATTGCAATCCAGTCAATTGGGTTTTTTCGTTTTCCGACCTACTTCAAATACATCGCGTCACAGCAACCAACAGCCCTCAATCTTATTTATCCATCCGTGTTCATTCCAGCAATGGTTTATGCGATTCATGCATATGTATTGGATGGAATTTACGGCACGAGGGGACTGTCTTTCAAGGGGAGGGTGGATTTCACCACTATCCGGAAAAGATGGTGCTCAATGGACTGTCATCCCCACCAAAATGAAAGGGGAGTGGGGAATAGCGGATCGAAATGTACACGTAGGTTTGGTTACTGACGGTTCGGAATGATGGTGCTATTTCTATTCCAAATGGAAACGCGATACTCCGGTAACTGTCTTCTGTACCACAGCACACCCCCGCACACTATCTTCATCTACATTGTCGCCTCATTGCCAAAATATGCATGCAGTCTTATGTCCGTAATCGGGTTAGTCAACATGTTTGCTACCACTTGATGTGGAAGAACAGATTTGATTGATTTTGTCATATATCTTAGTCGATCTTAAATTTCAGATTTCAATTTTCAACGAAAGGAATCTAGGAATTTGTGATTACTTTTGTAATTGAATTAAACTTACTATAGTTGTAGCATCGGTTTTAAAGTGCATACCTAAGTGACTAGAACGAAATGAAAATATCTCAAGAAAGTTCGTTAATAACACACTTTGTAAGCGCTTTTGCTATAAAACTGCTTGTGATCTCACATGTGACTTGGCATCATTTTGTAGTGTTTTTAAAAATTAAAACAGGATCATGATCTTTTTTTTAACTAAAATTATTTTTAATTAAATTGTGTTAAAAATTGTAGTTTCTGTAATTACCACTAGGTGGCACGATTGTACAGCGTTTGAGCGACTAAAGCGTTTAAAGGTTTCATTTCCTGCGTTTATTTAAAAAAAAAATATTAAACTGTAGTTTTCGCGCAGACCATCATCGTCAAATGAAATTGAGTTGGCCATTTTTTGTCCATTTAACGATGGGCTAAGACATTTTCCTGAAGCTGAGTCCACATGTAGGTCAATTACAAGAATCAGTGCATGTTCTTCTATCCAGCTATACGTGCTACCTTCTTGCGCATGGGAATAGGGAGATGGTGATGGGTGGGGGGGGGGACCTTTTTAGAATACATTTAATTTTAGAGGAGTTTTACTGTTGTTGGAGATGAGTTTTATGTCGTTGAGCTCCGGTTTACAAGAGCCGTAAAAAATAACTTTTTTCTCCCCCTCCGTTCTAACTTTCTCATCCCCCTTCCTGGTGGCCATTGATGGATCCATGGCCGGAGGAATGATCCAATCATAAGAATTTCGCGCATCCAAAATTCGATCCAGTGCTTTCGATGTAAACACATGCCTACACTGATCCAACAGTTATAAAGAAAATAACAACTTATTATAAAGTTCAAACAGTCACTAAGTAAATATGCAATTATAAAATCACTTGAAATGTTCAATTACAACTAGATACAACTAGATACAAGATACAATTAAAAAAAATCTGTATTCCAGTAAAAATTTAATATCAAATTTTATAAAATTCGTCGAAAATAGTGGTAAGTTAGTCATTCATAATTGCATCGTGTTGATTGAAGATTGTCCTGGTAAACAATCACTTTCTAGGCGTTCAATATGAATCGATGTGCGGATTTTATTATATTTGTTGATTTCTTCATTTACTAATTTCTTGATTTTCTCGAGGTTATTTTGCGCATTATATTAATTAAATATCAAACTGAAGAAACTTTGAAAGAGGCTGGCTGTGATAAAAATCATCTCTTTTAACTTTTTTAAATTTCTATTTTAATAAGTTAGGAGACTAGATCATTCTCGAGATTTAATAACCACTATTTTACCTCAATTACCGGCGTTTAATTATTCGAAGTTTTATCGATTTTTCGAGCGTTGAAGGCAGTGAAGATCTCGTTTCTATAATACCCAGAAGACTCTAGACAGGTATTACATTTGATAGTCGCCCCTTTTACCAGTATAGTTGGCGGAATTACAATATTACCGAAAAATATCTACGCCAGTTGCATTAAAAATGTAAGCCGATACATGGCTCAGAGCGGGAATGTTGACATTGCGCACGCACCCGTTTTTACGACCAGCGTCTTCTCGCAGTAGCGGCGCTCGCCGTCTACAAGGGGTTCTGGTTGAGCGACGTCGGAGACATCCGAGCTGCCGCTAGACGGGCCAAGAAGAAGCTGGTGGCGGCTGCAAAGTTTTAATTAACTTATTGCAATTAGTCGAGTCAACATTATCACCCCGGTTAAATAGAAATTTTCCGTCTCCGATAACAATGTCCTTAGACCGAGTCCCCGAGGAGTCACTCTACGCTAATAATTGTTAAATAATAAATGCATTAACCACATTATTGCTTGTCTACAGCGAAATCTCTGTCGCGTCTACAAACAGTGCACTGCACCGTCTACATCCTCTGGATAAATGGCGATTCCTGCATAGGATACGCCTACATGTATGTTGTTTGAATAGCAAACTCGCGATGGAAAAAAAATCAATGAAAGATGTGAAGCAAATTGGAAGTGGTGGTGAGCTTGAGATCAAACTCTGAATCACATAGATCAAACGAGGAAATTTTGCGTCGGTCTTTCATCGCATGGACCGTTCGGCCCAAACATGTTGATGTGTTTTCCGTAGTGTGTAAATGTGGTCTAACTGTATCTGACGATGTCGTCATTTGCATTTGCCTAATTACTAAGGAATGCGACGCCCGAACATAAAATCATGGTGATGTCGCTGGAAGCACGTGTAAAAGCGCTATATTCGCATTTAATGGCAAGAATTTTTGATTTGTCCACGCACCAAATTGTTTTATGATGTGACTTGATGTCTATAACAAGTGTTGTATGAGGTGAATTTAATTGGCGCCGTGATACTTGAGACTTTTAATTGTTTGGCAAGACTCTGCGCGTCCCATCCTCCACTGTCATATGGCATATGGGACCACCGGCGTACAGGGTGTCGCCTCAGCGGAACCAGGAGGACATAATGTCGTCCCTAAAACGACCACAACAATTTTGCTGTCTTCTAAATAATTTGGAACCTAAAGTTGGAATCGTAAACATCAATCGGTGCTTGTTTTATGTGACAACGTTAAAAATAACTGGTTTGCAAACTTTTATGATACGACCTAAATCGATGCTATAAAATTTAAAATAATAGTTCCAATTAATGTTATTAATAGAAAAGTTGAAATATGTTTTCAAATTGGGGCAATGTTTGTCCCAATTGCATACATAATGCCATTGAAAATTAATACAGTCTTTTAAACTTTCAGTTCGTTAATGGAAACATAGTACATGGAATATTACAACATGAAATTTAATTGTTAACGTCATAGGAGAGTGTTCAATCAAGCGATTATAAAATATGAAATTTAATTATGATTTAATTAATTAATAATAATTGATCAGAAGCCTGCAGCAGGTTCGCGTTTACTGTATAGTTTGGAATGAAGTTTTCTCTGTTGCCAAACCTTTTCCCCCCAAATATCAGTGTCAGTTTGGAATGCCCCCTGTATCTATAGCAAGATCATTAGTGGTGGAATGCCATGTTTGACACGCTTGTCGGCAAACCTATAAAATCTTTTATCATCGGTATGCATATAATACAAGATGAGCGGCGCATTTGCCCGCACAATATTGTAAGCTGTACAAACAAATCGTAATTTATTTTAGGACCTACTTGATCTAATTGCATATGCTGCTTTAATAGATCGTTAGATGTGGCTGCGGACCTGAATTGAAGATCATGATTTGCGATGTACTGAACTTACAGTACTGTCCAGGATGCATCTGATCGGTGCAACCATTTCAGAACAAAGAAATTTACAGAAATCACAAAGGAGATTTAATCTTTTTTGTTATGAAGACGCAAGATGAGATAATCAAAAATGGCTTACTACTCTCAGAATGTATTTTATTAATTTTTTAGTTGGTTTTGGTCGCAAGACCAGATCAACAGCGGAAACAATTTTCCATCTTCG
>JAQGBY010000466.1:0-44498 GCA_034698785.1 Mycogona germanica | reverse complement strand
AGTTCTATTCGTGTTTGTCATGTGTTTCACAAATCTTCAAAGGCTTCAGTATTCGAGAAGATCTGCCATAAACTTAGGTTTATTGACGATCTCGTTACCGACTTTAATTGCAGTCCTAGCAATTCCCTCACATCTGTCTATTTTTATAAGCTAGGCGCAAATTGATGTTGCATTTTGACAATACCCAAAATATCTTTAGAAGGGTATCGCTTGGCGGGGTCACCATAATAATTCACTGTGTAGCATTTCATATTAAGCAGTATACAGAAAGAAAAAATATAAAAACGGTAAAGGTAGCGCCCTGATAATGTGAAGCCTAGGTTCAAAAAGCCATTTTGTCGCTTTTTATTAGAGCAAATGAGGAACCAAACACTGAACCATTCAATTTCAAATTCCATTAATTAAGATTTATTGGCGAATCTAGTGCCTCATCTAATCAACAAACCGACAAGAGAAATCATCCTATTTTCAACAAATAATCTGAAATTGTGAATTCACACACAAAATCTTAAGATGCAGGTCTCCAAAAAATGCAAAAGGGAGATGTTGGAATGCATTGTCTATGGGCAGTCCGGATACAAAGAAACGTTCTCCATTCCATTTTAGTAATTGATCTTATACAGTCACGATATATTCGCTACAGGTGAACGCCGATGCACCCTGTACGCTCCTAGATCAATAATTAATGGTTGAGCGTGAAAGTCAAGGCCAAGTGGTCTCCCCACAGCACAAATAAATGACGGGGTTGATATAAAAACGCAAGTGCATGCACATGTAGTGTCGGGGAAGCAAACATTAAGACTAGAAGCGAAAACAAATAACATACATAAAATAAGTGAGGCGCGTTGGCGCTTGAAGATAGACTTTTCAAGAGCAATTCATCTGACTCACACACCAAAGTCGTTCAGAAAATTTTGATAAACTATTTCATGAAACATCTGATGAAAAATGTACTGAAACATTTAATGAATAAAAATTTAAAATAGATGTATCTCAAACGCATGGATATCACAATGGCCGAATATTTCGTAGAAAATATTTAAAAATGTTATATGAATGACGCATGCGGTTTTAAACATTTGAGTATTCTTGACGCTTCCTATAATGACCTGACCTTAGATTGGAATTTCCTATAAAATAATTTGTATTTTTTTTAGTATATATTTAGTCAAAACCCACGCTTATTGTTTACAACCACCACGTGTACGGGATAACTGAAATTCATGTTTTTTTCAATGCGGATAATCAGTAAGTGATTTTATTGCTTTTGAACTGTTCATTGTTAGAGCTGTACACGTCATATCTTCGGATCTTATCGGATAACCAGCAGGTCGTTCGATTTTTGTTTGCTTTCGGCTGATCTAAACGATTTACTATCGTGTAACATTACCCTGACCCCACTGTTATTTAATGTTTGCCCAGGACAATCATTTGCCCATATCTCGATCACCTTTGCACGTCTCTTTTAAATGTCGAACAAAATGAACTACTAACAAATAAAATGAGCGGACAATCGCACACGTATTATGTCAGGAAAATATCCTTGTGTCATGGGAGTTAACTAGTTATTTGTCAATGCACTGCAGTTTTTTGCAAATTGAGTCTGCAATCTTTTCGGTCACGCTTGTGTGGTCTCGTCTCTGACGTTCATTATTTAGAAAGACTAAGCAACCTACTGTAAATGACCAGACATTAAAAAAACATTTGCTAATCAGTTCGCGAAATGAATATCTGATAATGGCAATGATGGCGATAAAAATATTACCAATTTCCGCTTACACTAACGACTAGCGGTGACAGACAAAATTAATATTTATTTGACACTGGGACGACATTGAATCGGTTTGTGATCTATCTTTTGATGATGCCATCACAAATCATTCGTGATTTAATGATAAACATTCTAATGAGTGGCTGACATACGAATCACTAGAAAAAACATAACAATAAAAATGTTGGCGCAGTTGTCATAACGCTTCAACCCTATCCCGAATTTTATTATGAAACAGTGTTGAATAACAAAAATGGGCTTGCTTTTGCTGAATTTTTTGCATGTATGTTTGTATTGTATGTCTAAATATATGAATAAATTTGTTAAAAACCTAAATAACTTTAGTTTGAATGATGACTTCCATTCAATTATGAAGATGAGAAGGATCAAATTGGTTTTCTGCACCTACCTTATTAGTCTTGTAAGTCTTTTTGGTGGCTGTGTTGAGGTCCTCGTGCACCTTGTCCAACAGCCAGAGCAGAAACTCTTGTGCATCCTGTTGGTTGCTGTCCCGGTACTGGCTCTCATATTTGCCCACCACCGTCCGGAATTGGCTGGAGATGTCAGGCGTGTAGCGCGATGCCCACAGTGCTTTGAACAGCACTGCCAGCTGCTCAGTCACCTCTCCTTTGGTTCCGAACTTGCGCGCATTGGTTTTGTTGCGCCGCCGTGCAAAGTCCACCTTGTACTGGTCCAGCACCAAGTACTTGGCCAGGTTGTCCGTGTGACAGAGGCACTGCAACACGGCATTCATGTAGCACGTGTTGCCGTGGTTCCGCAGGCCGGTGATGCCAGGTGGCGTCCGGCAGCGGGAAGCTGGCGACGATGCAGCAGAAGAGGACATGTGGCCCGCCAGGTCAGATGGTCGGACCAGGTCACCTCCACCACCGCTTCCACCGTTCATGCCATGTGGTGGAACCGCCGACCGGATGTCGGTGCTGGATGCAGACATGAGCAGGCCGCTGCCACTGCTACTCTTATTGTTGCCCTTATGGTCACTGCCGGACTTCTTTCGCTTCTCTTTGTGCTGTTTCTGCTGCTCTGCGGCAGCACGTCGGGCTTCACCGTCATGGTCATCGCGGGATTTAGATCTACTGCGCTGGCGAACCTGCGGCACAGATGGTAGTGATTCGTGCCCATTGCGTTCGACCACTCTAGGCAATGTTGTGCCATGCTCACTGCCCTTACTAGACTTAGAGGCCGATTGTGAATTCTTGTTTTTAGTCTGGATCTTGGGTATGGAAAAGGTGGTCATACCACGTTTGACCGAACTGATGATGTCGCTCATGGTAAGCACATTCTTCTTCTGACCCCTGCCCGAGTTGGTTTGTCCACCACCGCCACTGGGCATGGTATTGGCTGCAGGCAAGGGCTTGGTTTTGGATGGACTTCCACTATTTAAGCTGGCTCCGTCATCTGATGTTCGGTTGCTGCTGTAGTTGTTGTACTCGACGGCATTTAGCTGGTAGTAGCGTGGCTTGGGTTCCTTGCTCTTGCGACGCAGGCTGCGCCGACCCAGCGAGGCAGTGGCTGCTGCACCGAAGCTGGCCAGCCTTTCGCGGCCACCACGGTAGCTGTTGCGGATGACCACCTCCTTGCCATTGTAGTAGTGGGCGCTGGTCACTGACGAGTCCACCACAGACTCGGTGGTGTCACCATGCGAGCGTGAGCGCACTTTGGTGGTAGTGGAGATCTCAGTCATGTTGTTTCAAATTTCCCGCACAAGTGGTTCGTTATTGATGCAACTGCACAGTGGGGGACACCCCAGATAGATTCACTATGTTAGCAGGTGGGCAAAAACTCATTATCCCAATGTTCCAGTCGAGTTTTCAATTGTTCACTTCAGTTGAGCCATGCCAACTGGTTGGCTTATCATCAAAACTTGACTTTGTTCAGTCAATTTCAATGGATTTGCAAAAATTAGATTTTGTCTACCATGACATGATAGCCCAGGTTCCAAAACCTTCTTCCAAGTCCTTTTTGTAGTTGTGGTTCTGTTGATTCATTGAAGCCACACTTTCATAGGTTGATCATTTGCCAAGTCCAAACTATTGTATATCAGTACATACAATGTCTGGCATCTACAATCAACACACAAAATATTCACAAAAACAGCCTGTCCAATAATGCACATTTGGGTTTCCACCTTCAGCTTTCAATTGTTTATTTCCCTTAAAATGACACATTTCGATTGTGTCAGATGTATCTAGTTCACTCCAGTTGGAAGGCACAAGTCCCAGCACGTAGAACTACAAGGATTGTTAACGAAGTTGGTTGTTCTATTTTTGAAACTACAATAATTGTTGTAGACGATTTTACTGTTGTAACCTCAGCTGTTCCTCAATGTTCCACGGCTAATCCATTACTGCTTATCAGTGGAGCACACACAGTACATATATCACAAGACATATGACACCACCACCATATCTGTTTCGTTGATCGGATGGCTTTGTGGCGTTGACTTTGTACAATACACTCCTCTCTATAGGAACTGTATGGTGCGACTGGAGCTTGTGTGTGTAAGGGGGTGGTTCTTGGTTCTGCTCATACTTCCACACCTGCATTGTAGGCATGAATGCTAGTCACGTGACCATTTCAATTGCATAATCATGCGGGGAAGGTGTTCCTCTTGTAGCTGTTACTTGTTTGGTATTTGTTGTTGATGGTGCCATCTATGTGGTGGTTCGTGACATCTGGTACAATTGTGGCCACATTTTCCTACCTGCACAAAGGATTGATTTTATTATAATTTGATTTTATCATCCTATTTGAACAGTCAGGACTCCTTTTTTTCTAACAAAACCCCGGACATCTTAAACACACAACCAGCAATAAAAAGTACCTGGCCTGCAGGAAAATGTGACATTGAGTCTTGTTCAAGTAAAATGGTTCTAAACATATGAAGCGGCGAATCTTGTATATTGGTTTAACTCTGACTTTTCTTGAATTAAGAAATCAAGAGATATTACTTGATTCATCATAGGGTTCAGTCTAGGGTACCAGTCACACTTTTGCTCACATCACATTTTCTTTCAATAACTCTACATTCAAAAATTGCATTTTTGCACTGAACAGAAATTAAAAAAAAATTATATACACCACTCCGCCTTTCACCCCTTTATACCATTAGATTAACCAATTGGCCTATCTAGGAATAGGGGATTCAAATTACTCGGGTTTTTAACTATCAGTGTAGTTGAGTATTTCCTTGTTGCAATAACAGGGTTTTGTTGGTTGTGTGTTTCAAGACACTTTCTTGAAACATTTCAGATGATGGATGAAACAGATATCTGAAGATATCACAACTGAATAATTTTGTCATTGCATCCAGCAGTTGTGGAATGAATTTGATGAAAACTTCATTGAGGCATCTGTAAAATGTGACGGCGCGACTTCAAGCTTGTGTTAAAACAGGAAGATCACACTTTTTACAACAAAATTTTTACCATCAGATATCTGTTTACCGAATAATCAAAACAAGATAAGATCGTCATCTGAAATGCTTTAAGTGATAAAGAATGGGTGATGGGTTGCTGGACCAAATCCAAAAATAACTGGCGACGAAAACGAGTCAGTAATCCAATGAAGTGGTTAATTGTCGAATTTCAATATTCATACACACACACAAGAATATTATGTTAATGGTATTACAAACAGGGTGAATTAAAACAAAAGGAGCACTTTAAAATTTACAATTTTTTAACAACTGCACTACAGGCGTTCTGTACCCCTTCATGGTGCTTAGGCACGGGATCGAAATTTTCGAGAGCCCTCGCCGGGAATCGAACCTGGGACCGCCGAGAAATTTGAAAACGTTAATGGAATGGAATAAAATTTCGCTCACTTATTTACCATTCCTTTTCAATTATCATGTTGCACGTGCGTGTAGGTGACGTCATCGTTCTGCGTTCAGTGACGAGAATACCACCGCCATATGTTTCATACGTAAATTTCTTTTTTTTAATAAGTCGACCAAAAATAATCAGATTATGAAACTTCAGCCCTTTCGAATTTTGATTTTCAAATTTCTCACTATTAAAGTTGCGCCTTATGCTTGTCTATTACTTATGCAATTAGCAACTGTGTAGCGCGTTTGCTCAACTTTGCTGCAAAAATGCGCTAAGATAAAAATGCGACATAACAATAAATTATGAAGCCAAATGTCTTCTTATCGAGTTTCCGTACAAAGGATTCGGAAAAGAAGCGGACCGATAAACTTGTCGTTCAGAAGTCTCACCGAAGGTAGATAGTCTCGGTTTGTTTTATCATTCGCTAAAGATTCGTCAAATTCGTCTAAAATCCATCTTTTGTTTGGAACCTCGTTTGGCATTATAATTGTTATGTCGAAGAGTATTTCTCATCGCATTTTGCAGTTAAATGTGCCAACTCACTCATCACTCTGTACACTTAACAAATAAGAATTTCATTTGCATAACTGCTCAAGCGCTGTTCATATTAATAATTTATGAATTAACCACTGATTTGTCAACCTTCCAAATGTTTCACGTTCATGGGTTATACCCGTCCTTGTGACTGGCTTACCCGCTTTAAAAAAATACATGGTGCCAATTGGAAGCATTTCTTGACAGTTCAACCTTCTTCAAAAGGTGACTGACCACTGCCATCTCGACTAAAAACCGTTAATAGAAAGATTGAGATGATCTGTCTTTCCTTCTGTTTCATTTTCGAGATGGCTGTGTTCCATCACCTTTTGAAGATTCTTGTGCAGTCATGAAATGCTTCCATTAGTGCCATGTATTTGTAAAATGCGACGTTTAGCTCAGACGAGACTGTGCGCCATATTTTCATAAAAGTAAGTCGATGTGATTGTCAATAATTTGTCAGTCACGTTACACCACAAGGGCAAAAAAGTTAAGACATTCGGTAGTCCCAAGTTACCTGGCGACCAATACAAATAATTTTAAACAGAAGAGAACAAATACGGGACTGAATGAAACAGTGGTAGGTAAATTGACGACGACCTGGCGAGGCTCCATTGGTATCACAATCTTGATTTTATTCTAATTTTAAGGTTATGACAAATGCAAAGGATGTTTTTAAAACACACGTTTCATAAATTACAGTTAATATATTTTTTATCTATGGAGCCTCGCCAACTAACCACTTCTCTGACAATCGATCTACAATCGACGACTCGTCATATCCCAGTCGGTATTGCGACTGACTGTGGCTCGGCAGTCCCGGGTTCGATTCGCGGCGTATGCTCTCGATTATTCGATCCCGGGGTAGTGGTAAAAATGTGCCACTCACACAGTACCAAACATTACATTGCACCAAGAGGGGAGGGGTACAGAAAATACTATAGTGTATATGTAGTGACTACAGTAACCAGCTGAACTAAAGTAGATTACTGTTAGGCCTAACGAGACCTGTGATCATTTTGTGATTCATGGGGATTCACAAAATGAACCTCATGAATCACAAAATTATATCTCCTCTTGGCAGCTATAAAATCAGTACATTTTCATTTTTATAACAAAGTTTAACGTTGAACATACCTTTTTGTCATTTTCTCCAAATCCACACTGAGCGTCTGTATCACAGAGCTGGTTTTCGATTTTCCTGTGACGATGTCGCGCATTGCATCTAGCGAGCTAACCGCGCACTGTGTATTTACTATTTTGTGGGTCTCCTAGTTTGCACAACAACCGTTCCCGAATCGCGATTAATCGAAAATCAACGCCGTCTATCGACAAGAAGAGAAACTTAAGAAGCGCAGAGCCGCCAGTATTGCCGTCTAGCGACAATTGGGAAAACTACGAAGCGGACCTAACTTAAGTAGTTCTCCTTCAAGTCCATAGACGTCGGGTCAGCGCTTCGTAGTTCCCCTCTTGCCGATAGACGGCGTTGATTTCCTATGGTTCGTAATTCGGGAACGGTTGTTGTGCAAACTAGGATTACCTTTTTTGTGGCGAAAACGTCACATATATGGTGCCAGACGAAATAAAGATTTTCCATGCCATTAGGATAACAATTGAGCGTGTCAAATCTTTGACCACTTAAAACGTATATTAGTTGAAAATTAAAACAATATGTGCTTATTCATTATGGAAATATTATATATAGAATAACGTTAAAAAATAATTTTTAAAGGGCTATTTATATATATATTCACCAGATCTGGCGACAGAAATGTAAAGCGGCAGCACTAATAAATGCATATTTTGGAATCCATTTTTGGCGCGTGTATTCGAGATCGTCATTCGAGAGCGCCTAGCAATTTCTTGTCAAAGCACGGACGAGCGGCACGTGCCGATTCTGTTCAATGTCATAACGCCCCTTGCTAACCATGCTTGAAAGTTCCGAGCAAATAAAAACACATAAGACGGCAAACTGAGCATTCCGTGTGTTTGTTTTTATTTGCTCGTGAACTTTAAATTATACCTATGATGGTCATCTCTTCAATGCAGACACTTTCTCTCTTCAACTCATTTTAAATATGCTTGACCTGTGTAACTAGATTATTAAAGTGTTCAAAAACACGGTGTCGCATTTGTACGCGAATCAGTTTCAAGTACGTGGAAGATTCGTAATCGATAATTGAATTTTGCGCCTATTCTGCTAGATCAAGTGCAGTTTCTTCGTGTGCCGGACAGGTAGCGCTGCTGCTCAATCGGTGACTTACCTTTCCGTTCGGGCGCGCAATATTCAAACGCATTGCACGCTGGAGAATTTTGAAAGGCGTTAGTAATTCCTATTTCTATTCCTTTGCAATGTCATTACATTAAAAACAACGTTAAAAAATATATCAAATCTTCGGAAATAAAATGTATCGAATCATGCGAATTTTTTTTTATTCAATAGACGAAAAAAATATATACGGACATTTCAGCTTTTTCATTTTCTGGTCGACATTTTCTGCTTTCTCTTTTTACACAGGCTCAAGTCCGGCGCGCCACTTATACCCAAGTCACAAGGCCTAAGCATGCTTAGCAAGGTGCGTTTAGACATTGAACAGAATCTACACGTGCCGCTCGTCCGCGCTTCGACAAGAGACAAGTGGCACTCTCGCATGACAATTCCTCCATCTCAATTGTACTCAAGATTTTCAATTGTGCTTGAGAGGGCACGTTCACTTTTAATAAGATTCGAACACGTGATTTGTATCGCTCGCGATGAACACGATCTCAAAAGACAATTTGCCCCAATCTCAAGCACATTTGAAATTTCTCAAGCAGCTTGAAACATGCTTGCCGCTTTGACCGGGCCTTTTTCGTTTGCTCCCGACTGACAATCGTCGTAGGTTGGAATTGCGATCGATTGTGGCTCGGTGGTCTCTGGTTCGATTCTAGGAATGGATTCAATCCCCAAATTTACTGGTGAAAATTTGCCCTTGAAATAGAGGCTAAGCAACAAGAGGAGGGGTAGAGAATATTTTGTAGTGATTTTACACTACAGTGAATTAAAAATAAATTATTTTATATTTATTATAATTATTTTAAAGACAGTTAATTTTCATGTTGCTCACGAAGATTAATGACTGGCAAGCCCTTTTTTTTGCCACAACGCTTCTAATTTTACCGCTATATTTCAAAGTCCCGCGTCTAACTGGATTTCTGTTGCTTCTTTCTGCTAATAGATGGCAGCACCAATCGGTGTTTTGGGGCCGGCTGATTGTTTGCCACAACGCTTCTAATTTTGCCGCTATATTTCAAAATCTGCAGGAGTGCAGGGATTCGAGAAATATGAGTAAATAGATGAAGATTCCTGCTCTAGCGCAAAAAAATTTAGTTTGAATATGAAAACGCTTCTTAAACAAAGCTAACAATATAAAAAAGTAGTAAATACTGGTATTGGATAAAAATTAAAGAAACTTATATAAAAAGCCAATTTTTTGCGAATTGGTTAAAATCGTGGTTGATGGTTTTGTTGCAAACGTAATCAGTCATTTTCCGCACCCAATTCGGAAAATCATTTTTTCTTAATTTTCCAAAATCTTATATTTGTACTTTTGACTAAAATTCCAAAATACGTATTAGCAGTTAATTTTGCTCCTATGTATATCAGATAATTGTGTGTACTGGTTTATAATTGTTTCTTCCAAATTGGGGTTTTAAATGGTTGAAAGCGCAGAAATCTGTATTTTGAACTTAAGAACGTAATAATAGATAAATAAATTAAGATTGGTAAAAATTAGCTTTGGACAAATATTAAAGAAACTTAAATTAAAATCAAAGTCCAAGACACACATTTCCGAACACAATTCGGGGAATCATTTTTTCTAAATTATCCAAAATCTTATTTTTACTTTTTTTTTCAAATTCTATTTAATACCTTTGACTCAAATTCAAAAATAAATTTAATTTGGAATATTAAATTTAGTGCCTAAATTTAGTGTTACAGAAATTCCTGTTGTGATATACACTACAGCGAATTAAAAAATAAAATAAATGAAATTATTAATCAGACTATGTTTGTTTTATAAAGTGTTTTAAGGGAATAGATGTTTTGCATTGATCACAAACAATTCAAACCTTTTATCAAAGAATCAAAAATTAACAATCCAAAATAAAATATAAGAAAATGACCTATTAACCTTTTTCGACCTATTAACCCAATGAATCGTTTTTCTAGCGCTATCCTAATGAATTACCGAAAAAGCAGATTACATGTCCAACCTTTAAAAGGATTAACGATCCCTGAATAAAAAATGGCCAGCAATCATTCTAACATATCGTTCCAAAGAGCAAAACAAATACCACTGACTCCACAAGACTGTCCTAGCGTTGGAAAAAAGAGCATCTGGAACAACGAATAGGTTGAACCTGATTGGTTGAATTTAGCTCGCTATTATAGCGCCATCTATGTGTATAGACGCGTGCCGTACTGTCTACGCTTCACCTATCTATATATATATATATATATATAGATGTGAGTATGTAGGTCTTTGCGTATCAAAAATAATGCGTTTAGGTCGATGTATGACGCCGTCGGTCTCTCAGTAAAGCGCTGCACGGTGTCCTGTGCCAATGCCGAGGAAACACTATAACCAAGGTGAACAGTTGCTAGAAAACGAGGGCTATGTTTCTATCGATCCGGGCTATTGGCTCTCCTGTCCTATACACGGGGATTCGCTATACACGTTCCCTATATACGGTCCCCCCTCCCCCATGCACACACAGTTGCTGGCCTTCGTGATAAAATTGCTGTCATTCATTCGCCACCCGAGTCAATTTTCAGCAGTGACACTGCATTTAGGTCGCGAAATCTCGAACCCGCAAAAGCGCTGGTAGCACTTTTGCCGGGTTATAAATGAAATTCCCATTTGTTTTTATCGCTAGCGATTTATGTGAGTTTGTTCATTTGTTCTGCACCGCCTGCTTTGGTAAAAAAATCAATTTGGACAGGAAAAAAAAGGAGAAAAAAAAGAAGGCGACGGACGGGGGTAGGAAAGGATACGAAGGTGGTGGTGGTGGGGACGGGTGTGGGTGGAGGGAGGGGTAGGTGAAAAGGAGTCTGAAGGGAACGGAGGGTATAGTAATGGACCGCAGGTGAGGGATTGTCTGCGAGGGATTCTTGCTTCGTGGTTTTCTTTTTGGTTAGTCGAGCAGACATCCATACATGCTCCAGCAAGATAGATGCTTGTTTGTTGACAACAAAGGGGTATTGAATATACAATAGCCGAGTTTTATTGGCGTACTATATATACTCTGTAAATGAATTGTAATATCGTTGTGACACTGGTGACCTTCTGAACTTGCTTGATATATCCCAGTACCTTTGATAAAAACAGCATATTTGTATTGTTTGACCAAATCATTACGGTATTTATAATAGTAATTGTAATTTAAATTGTTTTGTCTTCCAATCAACTGTAGTCAACCGCACTACAGGCGTTACGACCCCCTCATGGTGCTTAGGCACTGTGCGAGGGGAACGATAAGTACCCCAGGATCGAAATTTTCGAGAGCCCGCGCCGGGAATCGAACCCGGGACCGCCGAAACCACAGTCAGTGGCTAAACCAACTGGGGTTATTTATTTTTGATAAAAGCCAAGGTTTTTATAAAATAATAGGTTAGCTCAGACTGCTGTTTGGGGAGGGGGACGTGACCGTCGCGCCATCTATCGTCGGTGACACCAAGTGTGACGTCATCTAGGTTCCTTTTTCTCAATTCGAATTCTAGATAATATATAAGGCCTGGCAACTGGATTTGTAACGTCAAGATGAGTCCAAGTGATACCAAGTGTGACGTCACACGGTTCCCTCTTCTCTCAAATCGATACATACGTAATCGGCCTGACGACTGGATTTGTGATGCAAGGGAACCACACTACGTCATAGCCAATCACGGTTCTACCATTCTCTCTGAGCTAACCTAGTATTTTATAAACCTTGGATAAAAGCATCTTTGTTTCACGTGCCAAGCACACTTAATTCAAGCGTGCTTGAGCAGGGTACGTTTATACAGAGTAATATTGAATAGCGCTTCCCCTTGTACCCTAGCAATCACTGCTTGCATTTTCTATAGCCGAATCTGCTAGTTATCCTATAAAAAATGTTAGCGATATCAGTCCAGGTTTTCATAGCGTTTTGACCAATTATCTATTGTCATTTTAAGAACTTGTGGTGTTTCTGTCCGTGAAACGTAATTGTTGCACCATTCCAAAGTCACACAGTAAGCAGATTGGAGAAATGCCACTCAAATTCAACCTTTCCTCATGAAGGAGGCTAAGAGAAGGCCCGTCTTAAATTACTCGTGGGAAACTTAAGTTATGCGGACCCATCTCTACACATTACTTGTGACGCAGGTCTCCCCCACCCCTCTTTGGCACAGGTATACGCGTAAACTATTCGCGTAAAGTTCATAATGTAATGTGCTTGAGTGACAAGTTTGACAAATTGGGAGAGTGCAGCGCGCCGAGTACGATTGTGGCGCCGGGAGAAAAGTTTTTCTCTGCCCGATTTATCGCCGCACCTGCAAACTATATATGCAAATGTGCCCGAAAAGTCACGGTAACCGAGAAAGGAAACATTGTCAGGCTGAGACACTTTTTCCGTGGAATTTTATCCGGGTAGACTTTGACGGGGAAGTGAGTGCGGGCGCCAATATTTCATCCTGGGACCCCGTTAAAATACAATAGGGATGAAACTCTGGACGAGGATCAAAAATACCGAGACGAGATCGTAGCGATTAAAAACCAAAATATAATTTCAGCTTTATTCTGTAGAACTACAAAAATATACCAATCTACAAATCCGTATTGATAATTTTAAAATTTATACATGATGCAATTGCATAAGTAACAAAAAGGAAACGTAGCATTGACTGCACCAAAATGATCGAGAAAAAATTCGTGATATTTTGGTTTTTAATCTACGACCTCGTCTCGGTATTTTTGATCCTCATCCAGAGTTTCATCCGTTAATATTCATCATCTATTATTATATAACAACGTGATCTCAATTATTTGTAGTAAAAATAATTGTTTGACACGCCATGTGAGAATGGAGAAATTTCAACTGAAATGATGAGGAAAAAAGGAGTAAGGTGAAGAAAACCATACAGAGTGTATTACAATTTTTTTGGTCAACTGTATGGACAGTTTCACGTATCTTTAAAAAAAAATCCCTTTCGAAGGGGAAAAACCAACTTAGCTCAACAATGAAATCTCAAATAGCATAGGCACTGTATGCGGGGTAACAGTGAGCCTGGTACCGATCCAGGTCGACGAAAATCGCCTATACCATGCCACAATTTCGATAACATTTGTCGCATCGACTATACCAATTTATGAGATGGGACCTAAACCGCTCTGAATGGGTTAAAACAATCCAGGTAATTGTGTTTCGTGTAGACATGGGTCTCAGGAATTAAAAGAAAGGGGACGGAAAAGCAAGCGAGCGTCACATGGGAGAGGGCCTCAGCCACTCTGTTCTTAATATCAAGTTTTCACTTTAGAATTTTCGTTAGCCCTCTAATACCGGCGTAGAGCGAAGAACAGCACAAGGAAGAGAAAAAAAAAGAGTGGAAAAGGTTCGCTTGCCATTTAAATGTGCTAGGTTATCAATTTAGAAAACTGGCTTTTAGCCAATAAAATATATTTGCATGCGACGTACGCGGTCGCCACCGCCGCGGTGATAAGTCCCGAATTGTGTTCCATATTTTTTTCTCCCCGCCCTTTCCCTCACCAACCCCCCGATCCCACCGTCTTTTTGAAAGGGGACTTTACCGCTCGAATACAGAGACACAACAAAGCGGGTTCTGGGTAGAAAAAAGTGTGTAGCGCGGGGAAAGACCAACGAGCGGAATACAGGCCCATTCACAAGAAGCCCATTTTATCTGCTCTAAAAAATTAGATGCCATGATTTTTAAGCATCTCTAACAGTAATGCTGGCTTCTTATTTGACATTTCGTAAGCGAATCAACCAATTCTCATGAATTCCATCCCAAACCAGGATGCTATTATCTTGGGTTGAGGCACATAATAGTCGATCATCCATGACGCTCACAAAACTCTTCTTCAAAACTAATTAAGACAAATAAAAAAGTTATATCCCAAAAAATTAAGAACTAACAATTTTTATACACGTATGTCCATTTTGATACTGTAACAAAGCGGGGGCACTGCGACCACAACTTCAAAATTAATTGTTAAACAATTTGGAGAGAGCCTTAAGAGGATCTTCGTGTTCCTCATGCCGCAGGAAATACTCGTACAATTAATTGTAAAGACCATTGACGCACAGTTTATATGTTCTTCAAATAGGTTCCAGTTGTAAGAAAAATCGTTGTTACAAGTTGTTTAGTATTCGAAGCGTTATGGCGGTCATGTTTTTGATGACAAATTTTTCTGGGAGTCAGTGTTATGGGCCTGGTGCCATGGCAGAAGCCTGGCCACCATGCGCATCAGGAGGCCTTTCGCGTCACTCTACCCGTGTCGTCTTCGAAGCTAAATTTGCATGCATCGATGACTCATACAAACTTGTATTACCATCAAATTCGATAGCATTTGCGCACACACACACAGCGCCACTGTTACAAAAACGTATCCTGTTTCATGCTTCTGAACGCCTTCCGTGATCTAGTCACGCCCTGGGCTAAAATGTAAGACTGTAGCCAAAATCAATCTGCCAATTTTGCTTTTGAGATTTTCTGGAAAATATAGGAAACAATCAATTCTAAAGTACATTCCTAATCAAGATACTAATTATGACAGTTTCTCTGCAACAGTCTAACAAAATAAAAATAACTTCAAAGGTCAAAAGGTAAACTCTGGTCTTGAGAGAATTTTAATGTATTTATTATGTCAATAATTGAATATGTTTTATTTATCTCTTCATATGAATTGCTGATGTATTTTTTTACTACGAAGTTCGGAAGATTCGTATCGTAATACAATCATTAGATGTCCTGGGCGTTAGCCCCTTGCTTGTCAATACCCCCTAACGAATGAACTGATGGCGCCGGAATAGGGAAACGAATTTCATGTAAGGAACATGAGCGTTTTCAATACTTGAAAGCAAACACCGACTATGTGTTAAGGGCGTACACGTGTGATGAAAAAGCAAAAATAATATCAACTTTTTTAAGAATCGCGCGAGGCGTCAGACGACAGATTCAAAGTTGGAGACTGAAACATGGCGTCTGGAATAACGTTACCGACGTACTACAAAAAATAATACCGGAAATATGAAGTAACGTTAGAAGATGCTTTGAATTTAAATTGTCCGCGACTTTTTGTGAAGTTTCAGATTAGTTTTCTAGCGAAACATCGCATGATGCTTCAAAGTTTACAAACTACTCGTGTTTGGTTCCGATAATCTTCTCCAATAAATAAAATCGAACTTGCGTTTTTTGGTGTAACCTTCACCAACCTTCTAGGAGAAACACAAGTAGACCAGAGAGGATTGCAATTACAATTACTCTTTGATGTGGATATACAGATTTTCATACACTATTTCATTACAATATACTGTTTCTTGTTTAGAGTTGTTGATGAGAAATTTCACTTTGCTACTGCTGCACATTCTGTATAAGCGCAGCAAAATTAGCACGATCGATTATATTTTTCGTGAAAATTTGCACCTGGATATTCAAATTACGGAAAAAAGTCACCTGTTTTATTTCCTCTACATTGATTTGCTGTAAAAATAAGTAGGACACAATCCATTATTTAATAGTGGCAATGTTCTATATTTTAAAGTACATAATCTCGAATAACATTTACATATTTTTCCGTGTATGGTTGTTTTGAGGCGCTGCCTTTCTCGCCGTCACTCGATTAATGTGCCTTTGTGTTAATCTCGATAAAATTGAAAAATCTCATTCTCGAATCATAACCAAAAAGTAAATGACTTCTCGGTGTCTATATATAAAAATCGCTTCATACTGTTAATGTAAATATCGTTCTTGGACAAAGAAACTCCTGAAAAACGTTAACGTTATTGAATAACAAAGAAAATAATAGGAGCCGTTGGTAATGTTAATTAAAGTGCAGGGAATTGCAGCAGTACAATTAAAACTCGGCAACGAAAATATTTTAAACGTAAAAATTTAAAATATCTTCTCGAAGATAAATAAAGAAATTGAAAATTTGCGAATCGCAAAGACAAACGTAAGAACACATCCGCGACTTTTGTCTTTGCGTTTCGCAAATTTTCAATGTATTTATTTATCTTCGAGAAGATGTTTTAAATTTTTACGTTTTAAATATTTTCGTTGCCGAGTTATAATTGTAGTTCTGCAATTACCAGCGCTTTAATTTAAAGTTATTGAATAACGTTAGCATTCATTAACTAAACAAGTTGAACTTATCTTCTTAGATCAGTTCAAGAGGGCAAACTACAGGCTGTGAAGACAGTTTCAGGTTCGATTCCCATCGAGGACTATCATGTATCGTTCGATCCGGATGCACTGGTAAAGATGTGCTCCCAAATTCGATATTTTAGCAAGTTATTGTTGGAATAAAAATATATAACTGATGAATTTTAGAAAATGGATACAATTTAGTTATAAGGGCAGAATTAATTTTAATAGTAGCTGCTATACCAATGTAGGTGTTGAGGAGGTTATCATTATAAAACAAATGTTACTCTCCGATTTTACAAGCTTGTAGAGAATACGTCAATTTATTTTTTAATGGAACATTGATTTGATCGGTAAGCTAACAAACACTCGACATCAAGAACGGAGGATCAATGAATTTTGTCATCCCTTAAACAGATGCGACCAATGAAAAGCAACTGTCTGAGAAATTAGGGAATGCGCCCATTAAACATTTTTTTCGATTATGTACGCTCTCGTATTTAAAGTGTTCACCATGCATGAAACCAAATCTCGGCATTTCATAAGAGGGTTCGGATAGAAGATTTCGTTCCGAATTATTTGTGGCGATATGTACCGTTCTTGCAATAGCGCTGTTTACGTGGCCTTGTCGGAGGGATCGTTCGCATTTTATTTCATAACGATCAGTTAAACATATTCTCTCTGGCAACGATTCTCAAAATGTGCAACGCCACCCCATCCAAAGGGAAGTCTTATTTCCTTGTCACGTCGATTCAAAAGAAAAATGTGTGAATACCGTGCACGCCATCATCGACTAATTAGATAAAAATGTAAAACAACGTTATACGAAAGCGATAATGCAATTTGGTCCCGATCCATAATGGATTCCGCTGCTAACCATTTCCGTTTATTTACGTAGAAACGTTCTATTTTCGTGGCACAGCCAAAGAGGTGGATGGATAAAGGAAATGAGGAATTAAGCCAGTAACGTTGATGGTCGCGTTGGACCAGGTTGTGTTCTTTTTTCTCGACCAGAGTGAAGCTCTCTGCTTTCGAACGTCTGTTACATATACGAACAAGATCGCGTATCCTGCTATTATAATTATCGAAATCACATATTTTAATTGCTTCTGTATATTTATAAATTAACCGTATCCGACTCATATGGTTACATTTCCGGTTACAAGTTGGCATGACCTATTATTCTCTGGGCTCAAGAAAAAATAACAAGAGACCGTCAAGATATACAGTAAAATTGGATGATTAGAAAAAGGGAAAGATGGGAAAAATCGACGAAAGCGCCATCTGCCGTTCACAACGTTTTTATCTATGCTATAATCCTGAAAGTTTGTCCTCTTTTTTAATTTTATTTGAAATATCCGCTTCGGCGTTTACTTACGAACGGCTTAAGGAAATTTATTAAAAATTGAGCTTGTAGATAGTTCCGCTAATCTATAGTTGAGCACAAGTTATTTGATGTCTCGATTTTTCGTATTTCTCGAGATATCAGTCGTTGAAGTTTTAAGAATTGCCATCGCTTCGTCGGAAAATTCAAAAATGGCGTTTCCATTTGACCAAAATGACGCTATCGCTCTCACGTGCTACCAATGCTGCCAGATAAATTTTTCTCACCAGATCCATATTTTCTATTAATTATTTAATATCTTAGACAGCTATTTAAAAAAAATGACTTATTTGTTATTAAACAGATTTGATATTTAAATTGTCAAGCGTTTGGATAAAAACGAAATTTTCAAATAAATGAAAAACATTTCGCTGACATTGCAGGGACTCCCGAGCGAAACCGACCAATTTCTGTAGTTCATTATGTCTGGCTCATTTTCGCCATGCAAACCGAGATGTATCTGATCCGAGCGGTTGCGTCCTTGAATCGAATCGAATCCATTGGTAGGAAATGATTCCAATGAAAATGGGAGGAAGGGGGAGAAAGATCATGTTTACTGGTTTCTATCCTACCCAGAATTCCTTGACCCACACATTGTTGTGTAGCCCGGACGACGAAGAGAGAGCGTATGTTGCGTGTTGCCGCACGTCCTCCCAATGGCCACACGCATTCGACGATTCCGAGCATGCGCATTGGGGCACCGCGATCGCGTTCAGTGATGCGAGCTGGGGCTGTCAAGTTCCTCTGCTTGTCTACGCGATTGTCTCTGTGGCCCAGTCATGTGAACAACTATGGGCGTAATAACCGGATTTTCATTGACGGGATATACTGTATATATCCCATGTGCGCGCGCGGGCCTTAACTCTCGGGGTACTCCAGAGTCCACCTAAACAAGATCGAGGGATGGAGGGAGGGAGGGAGGGAGGGGGAGAAGCCGCAACAGGAGCTTCGACGCGCTCGCCTATGTGTGTACCCACCAGAGAGAATGTTCAGTTAAATTAATTTGCATAGTAATCAGCTTTCCGGCGCTCGGTTTCGCTGATTTGAATATCGAGGCAATTGGCTGTTATGCTAATCTTTAAGCGCTGGTTCAGATAACAGATGCACGGATAAAGCGTGTTGCGATCGGATAAACGGAACTCTTGTTCTCTCTCTCTCTCGATAGTCTCGCGGTCTCGCACTCGCTTAAACTCTTGTGACCCGACACCAATCCCTATTAAATTCAATAAATACTTCTTATTAAACCGACAATCTCAAGAAGATACTGAAAAGGTTGTTCTTCTGCGCAGTGTCCGCACATTTAAAGTGAATGAAGGTCACATAATTTATATTTCTGAAAATCGCTGAGCAAATGTTTCGTGCCAGTGAAGCAAATTCCCGCCGAAAATCGAAATGTCTATTAAAACTATGGAATTAAAAAAAAAATTGTTGAGGAGGCCTACCAGCTTTCTAAATCAAAGCCCCACCAGGGGGCAACCTGGTAATTTTCCTTAACCGAGGGATGCCTATCACAGAGATTTTTAACGTGTCCTAATATCGTGGTCACGTCTTACCTCCATTCCGAAAGAAAGACTTAGAAGCCCGAAAAATTACGAAGGTGTGAGACCGGGATTGAACCCGCGATCCGGGCTCACGTCACGGGCAATCACGTTAACCACTATGTCACTCGATAGCTCTAAAACTATAGATTAGTCTTTTCATTGCCATCGCTTTTTCCTAAGCGGTTGATCTTAGTTGGATATCGACCTAGAAGTGGTCTACACCCAATAAAGTCTCTATCGTGCGGTGCTGCCCCCTGCCAGCAGCGAATTATTGGACGTTTGTTTTCGGTATTGATTTTAAATGGCTGCCGGAGATAATATTGTTTACGAGACTCCATGCATGTACTCTTTACTTCGCAGCCGCGCACGAAAAATGTCGACCGTAATAATTCAATGAGAATTTTATAGAATTTAGAAAACGGTGCCATTTCCATTGCCAAACGGAAACGCAGCGAAACGTTAACAATTTTGTAAGTTCCAATTTGATGTACACGAGTATCTGCGCAACTTGGCTGTTATCGGGCGGCGTTAGTCTTCTAATAGATCCCGGTTGACGGGAGACTAGTTTAAGGCCTCCTTGCGTTTGTATGCGAGAGAAGGAGAGCGAGCAAGAATAGCTTTTCTGTAGTCATTCCACTCAATTAGCATTGGCAATTAAGTTTGGTAAACTAATACGGAAGAAACAGCGTTTCTGCTTGGCTGATTCGAATTTGGATATCGATGGGTGAGACCTAAGGGGTGGTGGGGGGAGTGAGAAATGGGTGGTCGCGGTTTCGAGTGGGAATTTGGTTGCAGTGGTGATGGCGGCGGGGGCGGTAATGTATAATGCTTAAAATTTCGACATCCAATCGAAATAAAATTATACTTCGTTCGATCGGTTTTAATATCAAGAGAAGAATCAACCTTGTGTTTTAATCTGAGCAATTCATGCTAACAGAACAACATACTGTAAATCTCTTAAAAAAGTTTCTCCAAAAATATTTTAATCTTTTATATTAATGAGAACCACACAAAAGCGATATTTTTAAATCGGTGTAGTGCATAATCTGTATAAACAAAAAACAAAATATATATAAGAATAAGACCACAATAGTCTTCATATTAAGTGAAGTGAGATTATTAAAATAAATTTTGAGTATTATGCTGTTATTAATAAAAAATAATTTTAATTACTCTTATATTGCTTACACCATTTAATATTTATATTGCATATATCACTTAACTTATGATGGACTATTTGGAATATAATCAACGAAGTTGAATTTATTATGACATTTATGTTTTAATATTTAAACGATTCATCAACATTTTCAAGAAATGATCTAAATAAATTAAGTAAGAATAATTCAAAGAAAGTAGAGAGGAGCCGATGTTAGTATTCACTAAGATGGTGGAATTGCAGGACTACAATTTAAAACTTGGCAACAAAGATAGTTAAACTTAAAATTTAACATATCTTAAAGATAAATTTAAAAAATGAAATTTGCGAAACATAAAGACGCGGTTGAGTTCTTACGGTTGTCTTTGTGTTTCGCAAATTTCATTTTCTTAATTTATCTTAGAGAAGATATGTTAAATTTTACGTTTAATTATCTTCGATTCCGATTTTCAAATTGTAGTTCTTCAATTCCACCATCAACGTAAGAATAGTGCTTATTAAGAATAGTGAAAAAAATTAAAAAAGTAGTAGTCGCTATCTTAATTATACTTAGTTGTACTAGGCACACATAAGTTCATACAATTGAGTCAAGTATTGCTTTCATAAGCATCCAGTTTATGGTTCAACGGCCTGTTCCCAATTTATGCAACGAGATTCCAAATTAAGCCTGGCGCCCACTGCAGGCCAATTTTGATGGTGATTCGCTTTAAGGTTAGAGGTGCTGTTAGATACTGTGCGCAACTTGCAGTGTGCGCCAGGATTACGGCTTAAGGCCTTTCCAAATGGTGGTCGATGATTGGAGTGGCGCTCGCCAGCGTGAAAATTGCAAATTGGAGACAAACAATAGGAATCGGGGAGTTTCCATTAATGAAGCCACATTAGGCAGCTTGCCAATCGGAAAGTTAATCAAACCTGAAAATGCGATTTAGCGAGGCAAAATGGGAACTGGGCTCCGCCCGTCAACGCTGTTGACAATCTATCGGGCTAGAATCAAATCCGAATCTCATGTCTGTTTTCCTGGTATTGATTTTGTGTTTTAACCGCAGTCGATTTAGTGATTTTGTTATTCGCTCGAATATAAATCGAATCATTTGTAAATATAATCGAGAAAGCTGCATGTGTACGTACAAGTGATTGGCTGACAGAAAATATTACCTGATAATCTGATATACAATAATGACGTAGGTAGGGAATCGTTCAATGTGTGTGAGCTATCCTAGGTTACAGACTAAAATAAAGGAGAAATATTTGCTAGAACGTCTGTATGATAATAAATCGAGAAAGGGGGAATTCGGGACAGCACCGAATGAAAGACGAACCGAGTGGCGAACTCGTTTTTATAATTAAAGTCCCCGGTCTGTTAGAAACTCAATATTTTTGGCAATTACCAGATCTAATTAAATATTAGTAAAATATTATTATAAAAACGAGTTCGCCACTCGGTTCGTCTTTCATTCTGTACAGTCCCGAATTTACCCTTTCTCGATAAAATATTTGAAAGAGTAAAACGCTGTACAAACGCGTATTGTGAGGTTGGCAATCACACAATACACCAATGTGATGCAGGTTTGCTAACTCAGTATTTGAAGATGAACATACGGTGTAATTTAACCTTGCTGATAGGCTACGTGTGTAGATATAATACATTCATTCATTTGAAGGGATGAAAGCCAGAGTGGTGCAAGTTGGGTTTTTATTCTTGAATTGAAAAAATGGGGGTTTACTTGAAGTATTATAATACAGTAACGTCTACCTATCCAACTTCTGATGCCCTCTGTCGACATCGTACAAATGATTTTGCTTACTTTAAATTTTTCTTTCGATAGTTTGACATGCCAAGATTGCATTTTTGATAAGTCCGGAATTAAAAAGTCTACTTGCAAAACTCTGCCTTTCATCCCTTCATTTATTTTAATCTAACTGATGAATGCTCTCAAACTTTGAGAGATGAAAATAAGCAGAGAAAATTAATGAAACAAATGGAATGGTTAAAATCAATCGTCAACTTAAAGTTGCTTACACGTTTTAAAATTATTTTGTTGAAACCATTAAAATTATTATTTGTGAAGTTTAGATTTTTTAGTTACTTACTCGAAATCGAAACATCTCTTGCGTCAAATATTTTCGAGTTCCACAAAGTTAGAAAACATCTTAGACTCGCTCAATGACCATCGGTCCTTGATGGCGGACCACGAGCGGCTTATCTCGGCAATAACAAAGTAAGTTGGCGCACAACCTTCTCGGAAAAGGTTAATCTGATTATAAAAACACATAAAATTTCGAACTTGTAATCTGGCGCCACTGTTGTTGCCCAAGCCACTCTGTACGGCCCCCTCCCACTAGATCGAACAACACCAAAAGTGGGTCTCACCACATTTCCTTTTACACGAATGACCTACGCGACCCCCTTTACCAAAGTCGAAACAGAGAACAGACTTCGTTCGCGATAATAATACCGCCTACACATTTTTACCTGATTCCAACCTTCGGGCTATACACAGGCGGCGATCGAGGGGGGCTTTATCGGACGCCTTCACCTAATCCGTTTCGAAATTTTTCCCGTGTCGCCTTTTTCTACCGGGTTTGGGGGAGAAGGACCTGTATCGGAGTTATCCCACCTTATCAGTCCATCTAGTTTGCGCGGTTATTTGAACGCTGCTTTCTGGAAGAGATTTTCGTTTTGTACGTGTACACACGAGGAACCGGGGGAAGTGTGGTGGCTAATCATAACGTGGCAAAGTGGTAGTTTAGACCCGGTACTCTCTCTCTCTCTCTTTTCCTCCCATCTCTCCTTCTCTCTCCGACTTTCTCGTCTTATGCAAGCTGGAGAACAAAAAAAGAGTAACCGAAAACGCGAAAACTTTGTGCGATTGCCCAGAGATCAAAGAATGACCGGTATGCACTCAAGCAAAGAGAATCTTCCACCATGTCCAAGCATTGGGGTACTTGGGGAACGATTGTTTGACTATGGCGGAGGTGGTCGCACTTTCAGCCATTGGGGTACGCATTTCGAATGTTAGGCGACTTAGCCGTTCAATCTCTTAGGCACACTTGCCATAGATGATTTGGAGACCTTGAGACAATTAACAAAATATGTAATTAGATTGATGGAGTGCAATCGAGGGTCGGCTACAAAGTCGTCGATAAACAAAGTTCACGTCTGAACTTACTACCCAATATTTTTTGATATTGAAATAATTAAAAAGGCTTTCAGATTTGATTATTGCGAAACACGTAGCACCAAACATTGGTTGATTGTGTAGAGACAGTTCAATGGCCTGACAGAGCCTCAAATCCCGAGCCTTTTAAAATAAATCCATTTCCGTTCCAACTGGTCTTTTGACCCCCGCCATAGGCCACTCTATTGGGGGATACTTGCGGGTAAATTTGTAATTGCTTGCTGCGCCACCAGTGCGTCAATGGGACAACTTTCCCCCTGTTTTAAAATTTGACCTCGCCCTCTCCCACTTTCCATCTCCTTTTCTTGGTTTTATTTGATCACCTTATTTTGGGCGTGCGTAATTGTGTAGTGACGAAAGTTTTAGGTGAGTACAATCGTTTTTCTTTGTCTTTTGCAAATCTTCAATTTCTTTAAGTTACGTAAAAACTTGTAATAAGTGAAGATCAAATGTGAACTTTGTTTATAGACGACCTTGTTGCCGAATCTCGATCGCAGTCCACCAATCAGTTTATATGTTATGTTATTACTAGAATCAGCTTCTATTCTTTTTTTTGGGTCTCTAGACATAAATTTATATATTTATTGCGCCCAAATTATAAAAACGTAAATATAAAAAATTCAGGGGTTCTCTTTCTGTTAAATCGACCAACCATTTTAATATACTGGGATGAATTTGAAATGCCAAATCATTTTAGGTTACTGAAGCAACAAGAAATTCGATTTTTTATTAGCACAATATTTTTGTAAAAGAAAACTGTCTTAATATTACGAAGCTAGCTTTTAGGATGATAGTAGCTCACCACCTTTTATGCATCACTGACAGTTGGCACGTCTGAAAGTTCGACGTACTGCCGACGCGATATAGCCCTCACGGAATGGAAGATTGGACACACAGGCCGGGCAATCGACCACTGTCCGCGGTGCCAGTGAAGCCCCCGAATTGGCTTCTTTGATTTGACCTGAAGTCAATGCCGCTGTCTGCCGTCCTCGACGCCGGATGGCCGTGTGGAAATCTGGCGGAACTTTCCGGTATCTGGTTGAAGATCTGAGCTGGCTAAAGGTGTGAGATAGCTTTGGTCATTTACAGAAAGTCGTAAAATACGCGTGCATTACATCAGTAGTTGTTGGTCGCTTCTCAACTGCTACCGAGTGCTCTCTTTCGGGTGGCGGACGTGGTCCAGATACGAAGTTGCACTGACAGTGGACCAATCACAGAGACCCGCACAGTGACGAGTCGGTGTACCATCGATATTATCGAGAGGAAAGAACAGATATCGATTAAAAGAGCGGGGTGGTGGGAGATGTCAGCGAATGTAATGGTAGTCCGAGATTGTGACGGTGAAGTGAGATCGATGTAGGAATGATTGACGAATGTCGAAGACTGAATTTAACATAGTCATGTGTTTTCTGGTAATTTGGTTTTTGAGTGCTGAGGCTGCTGAAACTCTGACAAGTTATGATCTGATTTTATAGTAATATGAATGTGCTTATAAATTTATAGCCAAGAGTGCATCGGTGATATCTAAATTAATTTTTTACATTTCCCCTCGTTCAACTGTACATGTAAATCTTTATAGCAGTTATCGTGCGCTGCAGTTGACTCCTAATAGCGAAACAATAGCATCAGATAGTGCGATTTAGATCTTTGTGCCGTTGAAACGGCGTACTTCTCGCAATAACACATTTTTATTTGTTCGACCAAGTTTCCCAACGCCATCGTTAAAGTTTTTGGCAGCTAGCCCTAAAACGATAGCTCAAGTCGACAGACTCACACTTTTCGCGCGCAGAAAACGCACGGACAAGCAATTGCCACAATCTCCAGTGTTGGGACGATCCAATCCCAGCCGCCTGCACATCGACTCAGTGTGGCCTCTGTGACCGGTCCCATCAATCGGGTGTGTTTTTTTTGTATTGAGCTAGAGAAAGCGAGAGAGAGACCAATATAAATTTTTCATCCGGTTACTCGATCTCAATACCCCCGCTCTCTCAGCCGTTGTATACCGCCACCGTATGTGTGTGTGTGGGTGTGTATATACGGCGCCAGTTCGACCCATTCCAAATTGCAGGCCCACAAAGATGAAATGGCGGAAGGGGCGAGACCGCGGAACCGTAAAGAAATTGGGGAAGAAAACGCTCCATGAATAATCGGTCATCGGGGGCCATTGTCACTGAACGCCGTCGCCGAATTGTGTTGTCGCTCCCCGTGTCCGATATAGAGAGATACGACGGTTCACCAAAAATGCCGGGTTTCTTGTACACCGGGTCGCTTTTAATCGTGGCGAATCTAGACGAAAAGGGCAGCTGGAAAAGTTGAGTCAGTTTTACTCTGTAATCTAAACATTTGTGAGACATTTGCCGACACAAACATTTGCTGGCGCGCGTCACAAACACCAGAGAATTCTTCACTTGACCGTTCCAATATTTATTTAGTAAAGACCAATACTCACGAGACTTCAAATCGTATATGGGGTCAGCAAATTAGAGGATCACAAAAATTATAAGATGCCGGTGGCGAAATATTAAGAGAAAATGTATAAACTGCTGAATATAATTAATTGGCACGGAATCAAGTTAAAAAAATTAACACTTGGTTAAATAATTCACTTTTTTAAAATGACATAATGTGATTAATTAAAAACATGTCTGACGTTTAATGTTTTTAATTAGCCACATATTGTAATTTTGATGAAGAGTAAATTAGTATTAATTTTTTACTTGTTAATTTATTACTTGTTGCCAATTAATTGTGTGACAATTTATAAATTTTTTCTGAATAAATTAGAGGAATGCATATTGGCGTTGGAGAGTGAAACCTCTGTGGAACAACCTGATAAAAATAAGAATCGGTATTACCAAAATTTTAATCAGCCCAGTACAACTTGAGTGAACAGTAGAACCAGATTGAAAATGTATGAGGGAAAACTGAAAATCGTGAAATAATATTGATTTTTCTCTTGATGACGATAAGTTTATAAAACTAGTTCCATTTCTCAAAGCAAAAAATAATTTTGATATTTACATTGATCCGTCCAAGTTCTCCAATTTATTAGAAAAGTTTCTCGCGTTACACATAATTTATATTTGTCGATAACTCTCAGTAATCATCAATATTAAGACAAAACTATTAATAAATTTTTTTTAATAATAAAAAGTAGTCGTGATTATAATATAAAAATTGTTCTAAGAATGATAAATGAAAAAATGTTTTCTATGCATGCACAGTTGTAAATTTATGTTTAACGTTTGAAAAAGCTGCAACTTACAATTTGCATACAAGTGCATTTGTATTGAGATTAATTGAACTGTCCCCTGTGGGCGTGGTCCATCGTGACCAGTGTGTCGCCAACGTAAAAGCGGGACATAAAACGAATGGTCGTCCGTGCCGGGTGAAAGATGGTCGAATTAAAGATCCCGCCGCCGAACAAAGGTGCTGTCAACCACGCGGCGTGCGCACGCGTTCGGCTCCGGCCCCGGCCCCGACAAACGTCTCCAAGAAAATCGCCCCGAGCATTAGTCACTGCCGGTGATGTTTCTTCCCTTATCCGCCCAGTCATGGACAAGTGTATTGGATCCGGGGGTGCGTATATAGATGTACGGGGGCGGTGTCGATTCGATGTCACGGACGACCGGGGCTTACCCGGACCTCGAATCACGTTGTCCCACAGATGTTTCACTCGCCGACGCCCATATACGCATCCTCTACTGACGTTGCATGGCCGACGTCATCATCTCTGATCATTTCCATATGATGGCGTCGACGTCGCTTGGTGTCACGGGATCCGCTCGGTGAATGGGAAATCGAAGTTGCTCGGAAACGACAAATGAACATTTATGATTTCCTATTGACTGTTTGCACCAATGCGTGTGGATTGGTGCGCCTTCTTCGGTAGCCTTGAAACGAAATTGCCAGCGAAATGGATCGCGACCATTGACCCAACTTAAATCTATCTATTTACTAACAATTATGTTTCCCACCGAAAACCTAGGCTCCATCAGTTGCACAAAATAGGCGTTGCGATTTTGCGTGAAACGTCTTAATGCATTGTAATTTTGTCCAATCTTGATTGGATACGGTGAAGGTGTGATTTGTACCCATGAGCGAAGTGAAAAATAGGGCCGTTGTCAGTTTTTGACAAATTTAAAGTATAAATGAGCTGCTGCCGAAGCCGGAATTTATTTCTTTTTCCGATTCAGCGGATCCGTTCCATTGTTAAAATCGTGCTTGACAAATTGCTTCGATAGGTCTCGGCGCACGGGTCGTTTAAAGTCTACCACTTTATTTCTGTCCCAACGGTCTACATACGGGGATCTACGTGAAACAGACGTCCAAAGACGATGTACTACTACTACTAGTAAGTCAAACACATTGTGGGTGGGCATTGACAAATTGCGTCGTTGATGTTGTGCGCCCTTCGCCCAGACACGGGGCGTTGCTTGTATCGGCTTACTATAATTTCGTCTCGTCTGGTTCGCGATTGTTTAGGTGAGATTTTCTTCCCAATCGTCTGGCCCGACAAGTCGTTATTTTGTTTGAAATGTGACAATTGATGGATTTCCGGTAATGCTCGTTTCTGCGCTGTACGTCTTCTGCTCCGCGGTTTTTGTAGCGAGAACTTCAATATTTCATTCTGACGGATTTTTTACTCCACCCCTCTCTGTGATGTGTCTAAATCGCGGAAAATGCCCATTTAAAAATAAGGGGCAAGTTGAAAAGTTCACTAAGGGTAAAAAAATTCAAGTTCATTTGAACTTTGAATTGTTCTGGGTCGGATACTATACTTTAAGTTCCGATCTTTTCTTGCATTGTGTTGGTTGTAAATCTGTACTTTGTGCATACACGAAACATAAGTGGTCGTCATCAAACACAATTTGTCGAATTAGTAAAGTGAGATGCAAATTCCATTAGCCATTGATTATATCTTTGTTCGTATTTGCTGTGCGTCATTATTTATTCGCAATAGTCCAATGATACTTGTAGTGAATGAGTTCTGACCATCTGGTGTTCTCCCATCATTCCATTAACCTACGCTGCCGTTGCTCCGGTTTTATCCACCAGCACCAATTTATCGAACGGTCGCAAATATGGTATTTGACATTTTTGGAATGTGACGTGGCTCATTATGACAAACTCGCCCACCCCCATTCTAATAATTGAACTTGAGCAAAACGAACTAGACGTTAAATGGGGGTCTCGTGTGGCGTAATGTAGAGCTGTTATTCCCGTGATCGTGGGTTCGATTCCCGACCCGAGACCATCGGAATTTTTCGGGCGTGTGAAATTCTAACGCACGCCTTCCTTTGGAATGGAAGCCTGTACGATTTTAGGTACACGTTAAAGGTCAAGATCCCTACCTAGGTAGCTTATATTGACTATGCCTGGGCTAGGAAAAATCTAAATACTAGGTCACCTCCTGGGGGAGGGTGTATAGTAACACAAACGTTCGTAAGAAAATGATAAGCATATCGAAACAGATGTTAATTATAAACCCCCATTGGGTATTACGCTACGATAAATTTGTAAGACTGGGATAATGGTCGATATCTTACGAATCGAGCGTAGTTCGGTTGAATGGGTTTCGTTTAGTAACGAAATTTTGTTCTGTTTGCTTGAAGGGAAATTAACCGTGTCGGCATTTGATAGAGAGTTTGGAGAAGTCTTTTGGAGTGAAAGTGAGTCACGAAATGGAAAGTATTTCTAGAAACCAAATTTCTGTTCATTATGGTTTCCACACGCATATCCATCAGAGACGTCATTCCCTCTTCTATGGTGGATCGCCGAGATTGACCCGATAATCGATCGCCTATTTAACTTTGGCACTTACATACCCCCTCTCTGCCGAAGTGAGCCCCCTCCCCCTTTACAGTATAAATATGGATGTTGGAGAGGTGGGTGGAGTTGTGAGTGGGTGGAAGAAGATCTGTCGTGAGGATTGGATTGACGGCATTAAAAAATTCGAGGACCGGGTGTCTGGCACTCTTGCCTGGGTGCGTGTCGATTCATCGATTTTATCGTCGCGATCCGTTAGCAAACGCGAGTTTTCATCCCCTCCTCCCCTCTCCTGGTCTCCTCTGCAGTCCCAGCGTGCTACCGCTAATAGCGATTGCATTGGGTGCGTTGGGCAGGGGGAATAATGGGGAAGATAGGCCTAAGGGGGTACACGATATAATGTGGATGCTGAGTTAAGTGAAACCCCTCCTTATTTCCATAGTAACTCGACTTGACCTAATTATCCTTAATTTCGGAAGGATGAAATTGTAAAAAACGAGATGTCTAAACGCTATACAGTGTATTTAAATTATGTATTTGACTTTTTTTTTAAAATCAGCAGTTTGTAACATTACTAAAATTTTACCTCCATGATAGTAAATACATGAGACGTTTAGTAAACAAGAGTATGGTTGATGACACATTATGAGAACTATTTAAGAACAAATGAAAAATAATACCAGCTCAGACAGTATGAAAGTTATAGTGACCAAGATATGCGACAAATACTTTATGATTACCCAAAGCAAAAACACACATTAAAAAGATTATTCTGAATGCGCTCTTTTTTAAAAATTGGAATACGAAGCATTGGGTTCACAATCCTTATTGGAAACCCGCTGACCTCTTCCGTTTATTTACAATGGTTACAAGAATGCGATCTTTTAAAACACGACTCTTAGATGCACATCTTACGGAAATTGATTATGGAAGGCAATCGTGTTCACGGGTAAACTTCAAGGAGACCTATTTTAATACCAAAGTTTTAATTCTAGAATCGCCCAACCCAAATATAATTTTGTCGAGTCACACAATTTTATTCTTCTACTTGTAATTATGCGTTTTGAGTGGAGGAGGGACACTTTCAACGCACCACGGAGTGAAGCGATTCGAGGGGGAGAGACACTGTATCCTAGTGGCAGTTGTCACGGGTCCAAGCTCGGATGACCTACGTCTGCCACGAGGCTGGAGATTCCTGTCATCTCCTACGGATTATTAGCCATGACGAGTCTCACTCTTTCTCTCCTCCCCCTTAGATGTGACGTCTGGGTGCTGAGTGGAGTGGGGTAGGTAGGGGGAGTAGGTCAGAGGATCGCTTCACTCAACCAGAAAGTGTTTACATTTGTGAAAGATTTTTGTGTGCGCGAACCGAGATCGAGTCAATCGGCAACGGAAGTAGAGTGGGAACAATAGTATCTGAAAGCACGTAGTCCAATTTTTCACTTCTGTCATAGAGCCCAAAGTCTACTGAAGCAATAAACGAGACAAACAAATCCATGACCACGATTTTTCTGACAATTGTTAAAATATATATTTGCAATAATTTTTCGTAAAATTGTTTTTATTCTGGAATGCAAGCACAACAAGCATGTGTTGACGTCATTGGTGCAGGCGAGTGTCACTGACGTCACATATGGCATGAAAAAGAGATATCGAACCGACGAAGCAGAGTGAAAGGATGTGAATATCTTGGTGCCCCGTGTTGCGAGGCAATCACACAATCCACCTTTCGTACAACTCTGTGGAATAAACAAGGGGCGTGGAATTCGTCTTTCGACCATTGTTGTCCTGGAATCGCCATCAGATCAGTACAACTTACTCAGGGGAGCATCATTTATAGGCGTTTGCGTAAACCTAGGGATTTCTCAAACTACCAAATCACACGTCCGCCATTGCCCCGATGCAGGGATGATGTATCGACCGACTACAGTCGTGGCCAGTGCAGCACCAGGGAAAGAGAGAGAGAGAGAATGAGAGATTAGTCATAGACCGATGACGCGTGACCATTAGTGAGGACGTATCAAATTTATTGTGATCCATTTTATAATACGACGCGTTCCCGTCAAAATATATATATAGCGCCAGTGTTCAAACATGTACATGTATATACTGTATCTACTGATGTACTACTATACAGTATAAGTGTGTCGAGAACGGTTTGTCGCAATCGGGACGCGATAATCCTCCAGCGACGTCGCACCCGGTTAGTCACGTCGTGCTTTTGTTCTCTTCCAAGTGAGATGGCGATATCATATTGGAGATATATAGATATTTAAGATATACTCGTATATATCCCCCCGATCCCCGATGCTGGTGCTAGTGTTTGCGGACGCTTATGTATGGACGACTGACGAATGACTTTGAGAGTTTGCTTTTTCAATCTCGGTTTATTTTTTAAGTACAGTAGCTCAATAGGCGTACATCTAAAATCCTACCCCGCTGTCTACACTTAGTCCATGGTACAGTCGCTCTCGCCAGTGATGGTTGGTGGTGGGATGAGGAGATTATCGAGGCTCACGACCATTATTTTTAAGTGCCCCGATAACAAGTCTTGGTAATAGGGATCGATATTATTTATTTTAGCAATCGTGGCTCAGAACTCTATATTGCTGTTCCACATCTATACGGAGAGAGAGAGAGAGATGGATAACGAAATTAAAAAAGTAAACGCGAACTAAACCAAATAAAGATATGTGGATAAAGGAAAAATTATGTCCTTATCCACACTTTGCGTCAACCGAATAGCGTAGTATCAGACTCACTTACGTGTACATCTTGATTATCAATTAATACATTTTGGATAACGTTGAACGAGATGGAGATAAAATATTTCGTTTGTCATTTACTGATGAAAATATTTTAATTTAATTTGTCGTTCAAGCGAAAATTGTCAATTGATACTAAAACTTTGTAACGACCGTTACAATTTCAAATAGTTTGTCTTACGCTGATCTCGAAAGCCAGAAATATGAAATATTCTTTTAGTTTATTTTTCTTCAGCATGGAATAAACTGCAAATCTTGTTTAGTGAATGTAAAAGACCCAAAAGTTTGGCTGAATTTGTTTATGTTACATGTGCGCGCGTATGTATAGGACAGGACACTTTTGTAAACGGTCGGATGGTAACAATGCGGCAATCCAGTTCGCCATAAATGACCCAATAAACTAAAAAGTTTTGCTCGCCGCAGTTTTCAGTCGAAATATGTAGTGAATCACACTTGGCATGCGACTGGTTGGATAGTTAAAATCTTTATGGTCGTAGAATAAGTAATGCTGTCTTGTTAAGAGGTGCAGATATCTTTTTTTCTTTGCAATCCTTTTAACGTTTCCGCGAATCCTGTATTTTTATTTCGTTAGCCGTACAGTAGACGATCGACCAAAATTCAAAAAAGAAAGTGTTGAAATTATTATGTTTTTGGTGGGTTTTTTATGGCTTGCCGGAGAGACGTTTCGGTCGAGAGAAAACAACAATACAGTTGCAATTTACTGTACTTTACAATCTTCGAAGGATGATTGCTAGTACGGTATCTAAAAGAAAGATGTAGTAAAATATGTAGAACCATGTATAAAAGAAAATTCTTAAATAATGAAAATGAAAATGAATTTAAGATTCTTGCCAAAATTGTTAGTGATTCTCGAAGGATGGTTTTTGTAGTGTCTAAAATAAGTTTCAGATAAAAGGTTTGCCATTTGAGTGAGGTGTTTGCTAAAAAGTATTTAAGGTATTTAAAAAATAGATTTATGACGGGTGCAATGAAAGGTAGACATGAAACTTCATGCCCCGATGTCGCTCAATTTCAACCGCATGAGTTAGTCTCCAATTCCCACCAACGATGGTAACTGCTCTCGTGACACTTCCGATGGCCGACGCCATGAGCACGTATCATTAGTTCTAAAAAAGAATGATCAATTTCAAAATGTGTTGAGGACTAACTTCTCCTAACAACTGTGCCCCTTCCTCATGCGTGACCCTCTCCCACCAAAAAGAAAGCACAACAAAAAGCGTCTGACCAGAGACATTATTCAACACATAAATCTGCCGAAATGGCGATGGCGCCCGATCCTGGCCGACTTCAGTGCGACGAGGAAATTCGTCGGTAGACGTGACTGCCTTAATGGCCAGTTTATATCGCCGCTGATGACGTTGTATTATCCTTTGTGACTTCACGATCCAGCCAAATCCTAATGCAGCCCGCTTTCTTTCACAACACCACAGTGTGTGACGCTTTTGGGACATACCGCTCAAAAGGAATCGATGCATCACAAATCGGGAACCGACATAAAATTCTTGAGACAAAAATGCAATTTTAGACCCATATTTCACTAAGAGAATGGTCACGTGAAATAAACTTTTCTTTCCCTATTTCAAAGGGTTGTCATCCCCTTGTCCCCTACACGTTCAACCAATTTTTAATGTTCGATAATTTTGCGCACATCCCCCATCGGATTGGTCAAGAAGATATCACGCACCAGAGGTTACAAACTGCTTTCTACAGCTGTAGCACATTTCGCTGATTTAAGTTGAGAGATTTATACTAAAATGAAATTTGGATTTAAAGTAAAACCCATTATGTATGTTCACTTCCTGAATTAACACAATTTCATTTAATTTTCCATCACTGAAGTCTCTGCACTACAGGCGATTCTGTATCCCCCTTGGTGCTTTGGCACTATGCGAGGGGCACATTTTCACCAGTACCCCGGGATCGAAATCGAGAGCCCTCGCCGGGAATCGAACCCGGGATCACCGAGCCACAGTCAATATCAATACCGACGGGGCTACGACGAGACAATTGAGCTGGGTTCGTCTGAAATAAATATCCTTGTAAACTTATTCAGAATTTTATTGCATGTTTCCCATGACTGTACATCTTTAGAGAAATGACGAAAAAAAACAAGCAATATTCCTGAATGGATAAAATATTTTTACTTTTGCATTTCAGGTAGAAAAGTTTGTGTAGTGATTATGACTTTCGTAAAAGATGAGATTCCATATTTTGTTGCTTAACATATAATGAAACGGCATTGTGTGATTGCCTTGCAACAAGGGGCAATAACTTATTCTTCCGCCAACAAATCTGATCCTCTTTTCATTGCTATATGAGTGACGTCAGTAATCCAGCACTTGCTTTATATTTTTATTCCGAAGAAAGCGGCGTGCAAGAACGTCTCACGCCAGAAAAATTATTCTAGAGGTTTCGACCAGAATTGAACCCATGATTATGCGGTTACCATTGGGACCTTAAGCGTGAGTTAGCAAATAAATATTACCTGTCGAAATGCTTTATTCGTTAATCTCACATAGAAAATAGAATTGCATGACACACACAAATTCTGTGTAAGTTGCTATAACGTATTGCAATAATTAGAAGACTTGCTTCATTTATACAATCAACTTCAACTGCAGTTGGTACTATGCAATATCCACTGTTTGGGTCAGATGCTTTATTATTTGACCTTTTAACATTCGTACATTCTACATCATGCCAGCAACATGTAGCCAGAAAAATTCGAAACGACTTCGTGCAAAAACGCAGGAGACGTCTATAGTGTGTCCATTCTATTCGCGAATAGCGCCACTTTTTCTAATGCCCTCTCAAGCTTGATTAATTGGCAAGTCAGGGAAACCAAAGATTTCTTTTCACTCAACCTCCCCCCCTAGACCAATCGATGTTTCGTTGGTGGCTCTTTTTCTTCCCTGCTTCTTTTTTTTGCCTCTTTCTTTAGCTGACTAATGCGAGTGCCACCCCTTTCCTCTCCACTCGCCAACGCGCTCCGCATGTGTGCTAATAGAAATATGAGACGCCATCGCCAAACTCAAGTCCTTGCCAACAGATTTACGTTTACGCCAGGAGAACGACAAAGATATAACTTTTAAGCTCTCCTTTTTCGAGAGTGTGGCATTCGCAGACGCGCCCATCACCAACAAAAACGTTTTCAGCGAACCATGTCCGTGAAAATCTTTAGGACCGGAAGAAGGATTAATCACTCTTTTCGCCATAGCGAATTGTGGGTTCATCGTTTCATAAATCAACGAGATTCCGTGTAACGTGTATGTATATACTAGAGCGCAGGTCGGGTTGATTTGTTTCCAGTCACTCGCGACTGATGTTTTCACCTTTACAAAATGTGTTGCTCGTTGACAGCTACCACCTCTGGTGGCCACTATTTGTAACTAAACATATTGACTACTGTAATGGTTACGCTTTGGCTGAATTCGAGACTGAATCCCATTAAAATCAAACAAAAGCGTGTGGAAACCTCTGGTGGTGGTCAAAATATGCAACGCGGGATATGTAACGGAATAAGAATTACTCCTGATTGACTGATGATTTCGACCTGAAAACCAATACAATAATATGCAGGAATTTTGAATTCTGGTGAAGAGCGTATCCTATAGAAATGATCCAATGTCTTGTGCAATGATCACGTGGTGACCATCAGCGACCATCAGCGGTACGACAATTGAACCTGTTGTCCCGTTACATTTTTATACGCACAATTGGGGGAAAATATGTGTTGGGCAGCTCTGTAACAGCAATTCTATTGTATGTTTTCTAATTCGTTGGTCAGTTCAGTCTACCCAAAGTGGACATCCATCCCCCTTCTTCCTATGTGCAGGTCAAACGTGACGTGAAAGTAACACCCTCTGCTCGGGTTCCGGTAGCCCGTCGGCGAAAAAGGGGGGCAAATGCTCGCACTAAGCCAGATTGCGTGTATACAGTACCTTGTCTATCTGGTCGTCACCATGGGTAGTGCGTTCTATTAGCCGATTTAATTAATAGTGTGAAGTCCATTACTCCGAATGAGTATGATGTGTGCAAGTTAGTTGCGTAGCGCCAGGTAATGTTCGACCGGATCAGTTCACTAGATCACTGAAGGGGCGTCCAATAAGACCTTAGCTACCAGCATTGAATGATCCAAAGTAATTTATTCATGCAGACAGATCTACCTTCTCATATTTTAATTTTGTTTCCTGTTACTCAATTTACTGTGATTCATTTTTCGCATATATTATAATCATATTTTTTGTCTTTACCAATAAGAAGAATTATGGAAAGTTCAAATCGGCTGAACATTATAGCTGTTTATAAAAATGAAAATGAGTCTCGCCTATTAATATTTTTTTGAAGCTCACTTGAAGGATTTTAAGAGGATAAATTCGTTTGCAAGTGGAGGTACTTGGTGCGGTTTAGCTACTTAGTCTTGGATGTCTTGATCTTGTGAGTGCGAAATGTTGGATGCCCCCACCTTTCAGGGTTTTGGTTCCTTGGCCACCAATTGCCAGCAGCATCCATTGCTCTAGGGTCCATTACAATTATCTAGCCAGAACCATCTAAAACGTTAGAGATGTAAGGGTGTATATACGGTATGCTTTTGTGACGGCTAAATCCACTTCTTTATATTAGTTGGAGTCAGTACAGCGGTTACGGTCGCCCCAAAGGTTGAATGTCGTTTGTAAATGAATGGATTACTTAATTTTGGCTAGTTCACCACTCCTCTAACTAATTACTCGACCTACTTTAGGTGACGTCAAGTGGGGAAATGAACAAAACGTTATTCGTAGTTAACACCAAAAGACTTTCACAATAGCGCACTTGCGAAAGGCGCATAGAATACTGTGTAAAAATACAAATTTCAACTGGGATGCTTTCTCTTACTGCTTCCAATTTAATTAAATTAAAAATTCAAAAAATCGAATGAACGAAAAATATTTTTTAATCGACTTAATTACCAAGCGTCCTTCCCGAGCAAGATTTAAGTGTTAGACATACATCGAAATATGTGTTAAAATTTTGCAATACTGAGCAGTGTCTCACGATGTTGATATTTTTTATTGCTTTCGACCAGATCAATAGTGTTTGAGTACCTTTGGGCTTCGATCGTAAAATAGGATTTTAATACTATCTAGTTCCTAAGTTTATCTTTTAATACAGTTTCTGTTTGATATTTTTAGGCTTGGACCAGGCCTTAGCGTTTCAGCGCGCCAGGTCAGCGCAAAACAAAAAATTCACAAATAAGTGCTACTTGGCCGACAGATTGTTTTCGCTGCAGATCTTTCAGAGCCATAATTTTGAAAGTTCTGACCGGAAGTTGCAGTGAAACCAAATTCCTGATGAAGCTAATTCAGTGTGCACCGAAACGATGCGTGCTACGCGATTATAAGTCGAGTGGAAATGCCGACGCCATTAAGAAACCTCTTGATGCGTACATTTGATGTGTCCGCTATGCAAAAAAGCAAAAGTGTGGGTGCGAGCTCCTTTTGTGATTCACCCTCAGACCCGCGAACCCAAATCTAGCATTAAAAAATAATATATATGCGACAAAAATCAACGGTCTGACCGGAAAGTTCTGACCGGATTGATAAATTCAAATTATTGCCAAACCACAACCTAATTAAAGTTCTAAGAAAATGTCAAAATTGCACGGAACATTTGTGGTGAAACTTCCACTCATGAGCTCTGTACAATATATAAGGTTGACTAAAATGCTTTAGTCAGCTGAATTTCAAAGCAATGTGTGGCTCATATACGGAATATTAATTCTGAAGCGATTGCTTTTTAATAGTTGTTTTTTTATTTTAGTGTGGGCATAATCGCAGCCCATTTTAGCAGGTCATGCCCAAATATTATGACACCATCGAAAGAAGCACTAATCGGTCACTTACGGATATGTCACAGTTTATATATATTACAAGTTGAACAGATCACACGTTTTCAGGGGGTGAGGTTAAAGGTCTACAGCACATAAGGCCTACTGTATTTAGGTAAGTGGTTAATAAGTAATGCCGTCTTCATGCACACTACGACGCATACCGAAAATGTATGTATACATCTAGGACTAGGACGACGTTATCTGAGACAGTCTAACTGGGTAAAATAGCCTCACAAACGTGAGAATCCGGCATATAATTAATTATAATATATGGAAAGTTGTTTTTAGGCCTGTCAGCTCTTTGGATAGGATGTCTCGGGAGGACAACCTGAGGTCAGTGCGCGTTGAATGGTACTTCCCTGACATCCTTTAAGCCCCAGTTAGTGTGACCAGCTAATGATAAAATCCATGGTAGAAATCTGCGTCGGACAAACACTGGATAACTTCGGTTTTTTTTTCTTGTGTGTGGCGGAAAGTGAAGTAGAGAACAAAGCTTCTAGCGTCAGCATATTGCGAAATGGGTTGGAAATAAAAAAAGAGAAACGCCTCCGTCAAGTTACTGGTGCCCAAAGAGCGGAGAAACTATTGTCCAGCTCGGCACAAAAATGAAAATCAAAGGAAAATCTTGGCTACAATGTTTATTGCCAGTGGTCACCGTGCCAAGAATATTCTTTCGGCTGGACATCATTTTCGACAGTCCAACGTTACTGTCAGATTATCGCCACGATTTTCGGTTATGTGTATGTATATTAAAACTATCTTGTTTTGGCGTGCCAATGCACAATTTCAAGAATTCGCTGATGTTAAATGATATTTGTGACCAAGGCAAGAAATATTCTCCTCTTATGGATGGATGGAAGTAAAACTTCTTAAATGCGGCGACAATGTGACTCGAGAGTTTCTTTGTTCTAAAGTGTGTCTTTGGATTTTCCAGATTATGTTCTCTAGCATAACAACTTATTTTATTTTTGTTATTTTACACATGTACTCGTGTCTATTTTTGCGTCTATCCTTTAATGTTAAATTTATCTATCGCCATTAATTTATGTAAAAATGATGCGCTTGGAAATATGTTTTTTTAAATAATTGAATTATTTTCAAATTTCTTGTTTGAACGTCACACCGAAATCCAATTTGAACTGGATTCGACTCAGCATGCGGTTTTACTTTCCTTCTAGGAACACTTGACTACCTTCTGTTGCACCAAGTGTCCTCCAAGATTATCCGTTAGCTAGACTCTCATATCTTTTGATTGCCAATTCCGCAGTCCATTCGAGCAATGCAAGCGCGCTTCGTCCAAATGGGGGTGGTCGTATCATCCCTAGATGGCTCTGCTTCAGTTTGACTATAAACCAAAATTAGGGAGAAAATGTTGTACTTCCTTTTGTTTAAGTGGATTTGTCTCTTCCAAACAGAACACACAGTCCAACACATCATCCAATTAGGCAACTTGCTACAATTAGATTGTCTTGCAACAGTCCGAAACACTCCGAGCTTCCGACAAATGTTAAATTTGCGTCTCTCTGACTAGAACAGAGGCAACAGCCGCGCTAAATGGAAACCACATGTCTCCCTACGGTGTGGCGCCACATTGCTCCAATGCGAGACACCAATGGAAAGGCCTATTTTTGAGCACGAAGAGCAACTCTCGTACCTATATGTAGGGTCTGCTGCACAACTGTGACGCTAGATCTTTTTTCAATCGCTCAACTGTCTGTCGTTTCGCCCCCACACGACCACCGCCACATCACCAGTGACTTCATCTTTTCCCGTCGTCAATGACGCTTCCACCGCGCTGTGCGCTCATCTTAATCGATCTGTAGTATCGATTTCTCTCTCTCTCTCTTTCTCTCCAGTTTCCCTTTCAACCCCTCCCCCTTACTATCTTCGGTTTGTACAATAACGTGAAGCGACACATATCCACCCTTAATTCTTATCCCGACTTCATCTCATTTATCAGACGATTTTCCGTCTGATCGAATGCTAGCAAATTGCAGCGGGGAGGATTAGGTAATAGTTTTGAAATAGTTTTACTCTCTCTCTCTCTCTCTCTCTATGGGTTTGGGTCTGCCAGTGTCGTTCACCCCGCTGCTGTCAACTGTGGAGAAATACCGACATTTACTTTCTTCCAAACGATCCAAATTGTTTTCTAAAATAATCATTTTCCTAACCATGTCCGAGACGGCGATATAATAGTCTCCCGTTGGAAGTCTGTCAATGGGTCAAAAGGGTTATAAGTTTGAGCCTGAATGTTTCCCCATACATTTAAAGTATATATACCAAAGTTTTTATATATGGTCAGCGCAGTTTCACTCGGTCAAATACATGCATGTATTTATTTAAAAGGACAAATTGATGGCGATGATTATGGTACAATTAGTTTTCATAATGTTTAAGATTTGATTTTTGCGAAACACACGACATCGATCAGATGGAATATTGTTCTCTCCGACGCGCTTGACCGGGCGTCGGAAAGACGATCTACCCTTACATTTTGACATCACCCTCTTCCTCTTTCGTTTTCGGTTTTACTTGTTTAATATTTTTTTGGACGTGCACAATAGCACAACATTTCGAAATCTGACCAGGAAGCCGGGACTGCTTCCAAAAGCCGCAATTGATAGCCAAAATATGGTAAAAATTCCTTGATATGATTTTAATTATTGGATCATGACGAAAGTGAGTTCATACGTTTGTCTTTGTGTTTCTCGAACGATATTTACTTAACTTTCTTATTTTCTAAAAGAAGTTTTAAATTTCCGTTAATATCTTCGTTGCCGAGTTTTTAATTGTAGTCCTGTAATTTCCCACCATTTTAGTTAATAACCATTCCCTTTCTTTGAATTATTTGTTTGATGAATGCGAGTTGTTCGCCAACAATTCATGTCAATCTTTCAGTCGTAAGTTACGAATGTACCTCACGAACCTTCCTCGTTATATAGGTATTTGCCATCACAGACGACAATTTAGATTTTTGCTGTCCTCTGCAACTATTTCATCATCGTTCGTCTCTTATCTCTAAGTCTCTCTCTTACTGTGTTAGCCGTCTCGCTTTTTCTTTAGTCACTGTCTGCGCCAACTGTCTCCAATGGAATTGCTATATTTTTGGCCTATTTCTTCGTCTCTCGGCCACCGGGCTCACTCGCATCTCGCCGAATGTCTCCTGTGTCCGCGACACTCAAGTGCGAGAAAAGATTGAACGAGATATGCGGAGGCTAATAAAGCAAGCGGTGGTCGGATAAGCGAAATTGCGCTTCGGAGACGAACCCAAGGAGCCAGGGAGCCGGGGGGAAGAGACGCGGTTCCAATTCTGGAGCTGCAACACGGATCGGACTCGCCATGTCGATGCGTTACGTGAACCGCCACCTCCACGTCTATCGGCAACCCGAGTCAGGCTGGCCAATGTCGTGGACCACTCTGCTCCTCCGGTCGCTTAAAATCGTTATTTCCTCTTCTTCTGTTCCTGCTCCAGCGCCGGTCCCTCCTCGCTCGCCGCACTGGCTTTAGCGCGCTCGGGTGATGAAGAAATCGCGCGGCGGGCGCTCAGCAGGCGCTCCCCGTGTTCGTTTAATGCTGTGGTGCAACGACGTGTTTCGAAAAATATACACTCTTGAGACCGGCGATAAAATAAACACATTTTATTAAACGCAAATTCACACATAACTTTGTGTATCATCCTACTCGGCTCATGTTTTTATTTAATTTGAGACCGACACGGTGGGTCTCGGTGGCGTAATGGTTAGCGTGTCGAGCTATTATTATATCGCGGGTTCGATTCCCGACCGAGACCTCTGGCTTTTTCGGGCGAGAGAAATTCCTACGCACGCCTTTCTTCGGAATGGAAGTAAACCCGTGGGACCCGTGCCTGTACAATCTCAGGTATACGTCAAAGATCTCTACCTAGGTAGCTTAATTATACTAAACCTGGGCTAGGCAAAATTACCAGGTCGCCTCCAGGGATTTTTTAGGGCGAACACGCTGGTGGACCTCCTTAACAAATATCTCAGAGGCCGACAAGCACATTCGATAAAACATGTTTTATCAGCACGCAGGATCACACAAACAAAACGTTTTTTCCATGGAACCAAATGAGAACTACTATCGATAATACGAGTAACATTCACCGGCATTTCGCTTTCTTCTATTTTCCCCAGAGTATGTCATCAGTGGAATAGCCTTAATGAGTCGGGTCAAAAGCCTTTTAGGATAGGGCAACCACACCTTTGTCCTTAACTGCCCGTTCGACCCCCGCCATTGGCTCCATCCGGGGCTGCTTGTGGGTACATATTGTAATTGTGTTGTAATTGTAATTCTCATTACCATCCAGAAACTATAGTTACATGCAGGCAGAGACAGGCATGCCCTTTAAGTGCGTCTTTATCGTCCGGTCTGTCCCGGGCACAACCCCCATTTTTATCCAGAAACTAGCATTGCTTTCTTGTAATGCCAGATTGCCTTTCAACACGGGGTTGCAATGTAAACCTGTGACGCTGTTGGCGATATTTCTGAAGGAGGTCCACCAGCGTTTCCGCCATAATACCTCCCCAGAGGGCGACCTGGTAATTTTGCCTAGCCTAAGCCTGAACCTAGGCAGGGGTCTTAAAGGTGTATCTGAAATCTTACAGGCACGGGACCCACGACTTTTCTTCCATTTGGGCTATTAACAAAATCCAAATCGTCAGCAGAAATGAGAACTCGGAGTCTCAGGAGGACGCAGGGCTGCGTGGAAGTAAAGTGGTCGTCGGGAAGCTAACGTGTAATCTCTGGTAGACTCGTCGTGTTGGTGACTTTACTTTTTTTTTAGTTTGTATCTCGAGAGAAATTTATGGCTACTTTACGCCAGAGGAAGATGATGATAGAAATCCCTAGCAGGTGGTCTGGCAACTAAATCGAAAACTCACTTCAAAGTCTGGATTAAGACAACAGTTATTTCTATGTGTGCATGCACACGTTTACCTTTAGCTACTGCACTGTGTGAAAAACCAATAGGACAGCGATGGCCCTACTTTATCTCAAGTTTCTCGCTGCAACAGAAGTTCAATCCCAGTTTTGCTTATCTGGGGTTTCCAATGGTTTATATCAATTATGAAAATATTACATGTAAATAATTCGTATACATGTGTATTCACATTTTGACGAAGATTTTTTAGTTAGGCAGTCAATCTAACGCTGTCGTTAATTCTTTAATTTATCTACACCTATAATTTTCGATTTTATTTATTTCTGAATTTGTTTTCTATCGTAATTGTTATCGTTCTAATAAATGTTTGATTTATTTCCTGGTTTTAAATCTACTTGCACACCACTGATTTTCATCGTCCGTAGATGTACGATGTCTATACGTTTATTTGTTCATATAAATCTTATAGAAAATGGTTTTAAAGGGTTATTCTACTACAGGTCCCACCACAGTAAGATACAAGAGAAGACAGTGAAGCCAAAGACCATGTGTACATGGAATGCGTTACAGTAGAACTTGTTTTGGCAGTCACAAATATAATTCTTTATAATATTTCCAACTTCATGAAAACATCACTTACTGGTTAATATATTACTTTAATGAAAATATGACAAATTTAATGTGGGCGCATTTATATAAACGCATTTGAACAAATATCAAAGCAACTTAAAAAAAAACTTCGAAATGAAAACTTTTGCTGCTGCAGCAAATTTGACATTTCCCTGTAACAATCCATAATTTGGTTAAATGTCTGCAAACGTGACATTTAGTATTATCTTCAGGTCGATATTTTACAATTACAGAGTTGTACATCGTATATTATATAACTATAAATGAACATTTATACTATCATAACCAGTTTGCCTTGCAGAAGACAAGGAGAAACCGAATGTGGCGTAATCCAAAATAATGCTACTCGTTATGGTAGATTTATTGCAATCTCGAACGTTGCCAAATGATGTGTGCTGCAGACAGACCGTTCTCATAACAGAACTGGCTACGTTATTACGATACAGTCCATGGCGAATTCATACGACAGGGTGTCCAGTGTTGCTACCAGAATAATATTTTTGTTGAACTATGCAGGCTAAATTAATCATACAATAAAATATATATATCGATTTTTAGACGAAACCGCGTTGATTTAAAAAAAAATTACAAAGTGCAGGAAGTTAAAATGTGGGAAATAAGCAAGCAGCAATAAATATCTAATTTGTCGTGTTTGTTCTAAAAGATATCTTGAATTAAATCAATCTTACAATTTATATTTATCGGTCAATACATGCTCATATTCATAAACGAGAGCAATAA
>JAQGBY010000465.1:0-44506 GCA_034698785.1 Mycogona germanica | reverse complement strand
GGTCTCGGTCGGGAATCGAACCCGCAATCTCGGGAATAACAGCTCGACACGCTAACCATTACACCACCGAGACCCCCCTCGCCTGATTCGCTAGAATACGGCCGAATGCAGCATCGGCAAAATACAATTGTTGCAAACATTCTGTGATTCGCTAGAATACGGTCGAATGGCAAATAAACACTACCATCACAGGCAATTATTTTTAATACTCGAAATTGTTAAATATACAGAAAGCCGGGGAACTTTTCAATATGATGACTATTCAATAATAGAGTACACTCTTTAGTACAGCGTATAATAAATTCTGTGATCGATTCACATCAGATACGAAACTATGTTTTTGTTCGTCGGAATCTTCTAAATGTGCGAGAGAGACTTTCCAAATTTTTTTAAAATACATGAATATGCGCAATTACATGTTATTCCGCTTACATTCAAATGATTACATTACAATTAAATTACCTTCCGCCATAGGCCTCACCAGGGCTGCTTGTAACTCGAGAATACTAATTATAATATGTACTGCGGGTACATATTGTAATTAGTATTCTCGAGTTACACGCGTTAATGAGATAGCGTCAGAATTGTCCTTGACGGATTTTGACATAAGGGCAAAAAATAATTTCTTTGGTATCACTTCCTGTTCTATAATTGAAATTTTATTTTTGTAAAAATTATTATATTTCATAAACAAAAGTTTGCAAATAATTTAATTGATTTGACAGTTATTTATTTTTAAAATAATATTTTCACTTTTCAAATTTCTTTCATAATGTTCATTTCTAACTACGATGGCCCTTGTCTTGTAAACTAAACCACTTGCAATTTTACTTTTTCGTGATTTCTTATCAATTTTTATGCCGGTCATGTATACATCGGCGCACTCTTTTGCTTTGTTAGCGGATAAAGACTCATGCTGCCATACCGGCCCGGGATGGCCAAGCCCTCAGGAGGCCATGAAGGGTCCACGCGAGGAGATTGTTTACGTTGCCTGCCTGCAACCGACCGGAGCGGCCAGCGGAAAACCCGATTATTTGGCCACAGTCGACGTGAATCCAAAATCGAAGACCTATTCGCAGGTACTTAAATGGTATTCATTCTTCAGGTGCACTTGCTGATTGAATGAGTTATAAGTAAACAAAAAATTCGGAGAAGCTCATATCATCCACTTACCGCTTCACAAGTAGTGTGCGCCGAACTTAAAAAAAAACCAAACTCAATGTCAGCTGCGCTTCTTTATTTGACGTGCGGATATGTCAGTCATGCAGCAACCTTGATTTCAATTTCAAACATACGATGATTGTACGAATTTGCGCATTTCTCTCACTCGTTGGGCCAAATGAAGAGTACAAACGAACACTGAGATTTTCTGTAGGGAGTTAAATTTAAAAAAAAATAAAGACTCAAGGAGAACGAACTTGGTTGCGCACGTTAATTTCTTATCCTAAAAACAATTGAGGATATCTGAAAATAGAGTGTAAATATATGCTCGCACTCATCGACCTACTTTTGAACATGACATTAGAATCGAAAAACGTCGAAGGAAGTTGATTAACTGATGAATTTCCATTCGAATATTCCTATATGATATACCGTCTTCTTCTGTTCATTGCCCGCACCCAAAAATCGTGAACTCTGAGCATATTTTTTTAATTCAATCTGTTTTCTATCCATTTTCCTTCATCAAAAGCTGGACATTCGTCAAACTAGACATTCGGGGAAAGAAAACTGGTTGAATTAAAAAATGTGGTGAAAACCACATCCGAGTTTACGATTATTTGGTGCGGGCAATGAATAGAATATCTCACGACAAGAAAACGATAACAACATTATGTGAATGTGCGATACGGTAAACCCCATTTCTACTGGACAATCGGAACAAATATTTTCTTAGTTTTCTAACAATATTTGTAAAATTATATAATGTTCTTTTATCTTTTCTTCCGAGGATTGCACCCGCAATCACGAGTCCAATAATCCGACGCACCAACCATCAGACCATGCGACCCCTCTATTATGCTTTAGATTGCTCTATATCAGTTTTTATAAATACAAACAATTTAATTTGAAAAACCATCACATTGTGTTTATCAATAATAGGTAATCCACCGTCTAAAGATGCCCCACTTGGGTGACGAACTTCACAGTTTCGGTTGGAACGCTTGCAGCAGTTGTTTCAACGATTCCTCCCGCAAGAGAAATCGCCTGATTCTGCCCGGTCTTAACAGCAACCGCATCTACGTCATCGACGTGGGATCCTGTCGTGAACCGAAAATTGACAAGGTAATCCAGTCATTTAAAAGGAAGAGCCCTCATTTAGAGCCCTACCACAAACACATAATCTGAACATCGGCTTTGCTCTAATCTTAACTCACCGCGAAAAATGGAACACCAAGATACGAAAAGCGCACTCATGTTTTACAAGGGTAATAAATATGATACATCCCTTAATAGAACGGGTTAGATATGTGATTTCCCATTTTACAATTAATAATCAATAATAGTGGCGCCTTGATAATTTCTAAAAAAAAATCACTACAATACGAACGCGTTGGAGTGCCGGTAGTTTATGCAAATTTGCTCACATAAGCGTTATCTGATTCCTCAGTCAATTGTTCAATGTTGGTAACTAAATTAACATCGCATCTTAAAGGCGTGCATTTCATATATTTGAGGACCAAAGCACCAAACACCAAAGCGTTTAGTGATTTTATTAAAATCAAATTCGCGCTCTATTTTCGTCTATAAAGAAATTAATGTTTTTCTCATTACTTTATAATTCTACTCCAAAAATATATATTTGACTCAGATTGTCGAACCGTCAGAGATGCGTGCATTGGATGTTGCCACACCTCACAGTGTCCACTGCCTGGCTAATGGCGATGTGATGATTTCCACTCTGGGCGACGCGGAGGACAATGGCAAAGGTTGGTATGATTAATATAGCAGATTTGGCTTCCTGCCGTTTCCCAAGTTACGACTTGTTACCACATTCGAAAGCAGTCCCATTCAAATATTACACATCTTGTTCAAAATGGCCAACACAAGGTCTTAATTTTTGTCCAGTCATCGTTGATAAAAAATAATGTAACCGCGATTCCTAGATAAATATAAGCGAGGCGGTTTGCGTCGGCCGCAATGATCTTTACAATTTTTGATAATTGTACCTGTTTATTTTTATGTTAAGGCACTTTTGTCTTGCTCGACGGGAAATCCTTCAAGTTAAAAGGCTTGTGGCCTGCCCACTCCAAATCGGCCAAGCACGGCTACGACTTCTGGTACCAGCCCAGGCACAACGTCATGATCAGCTCGGAATTGGGAACCCCCAGAGTATTCAAGAAAGGCTTTGATCTGAAAGGCATCGAAGACGGTACATCATTTTTTCTCTCAGTTGTATGTGTATCTCATATCGTTAGCTTAGCTTCGGCAATACATCATTCAAAGTTTCTAACTTAAGGATTAAGGATCACGATGATTCATGTTCACAAATCTTGTCTTGCGAAACCTCTTGCTGCATACCATTTATGAAATAAAAATGGACTTACATTTGTAGCATATTTAAACTGATGCTCTTTTGTCCATCATTCATAATATCTGCACACAACAGGTCATTTTGGGCAACACTTGCACGTCTGGGATTGGAACAAACGAGAGCTGGTTCAAAATATTGATTTAGGCGAGGACGGGCGAGCGCCTCTAAAAGTTCGATTCCTTCACAACCCCGACGCCACGGAAGGATTCGTTTGTTGCGCTCTTTCTGGAAATGTGTTTCGATTTTTCATGAAGGTAACAGAATATTCCGAAAACAATTATACTCTCATTTGGTTCACGCGACAAAAAAACTACTGCAGACAATTTATTAGAGAATTAATTATTTGTTCTGGCAGCACATACTAAAATGTCTCTCAAAATGAGAATTACTCTGTAGTCGAATTGGGCAACGCCATTCAACAAACGACATGTACATTTTATACAAATTTTTGTTTCAGGATGACAAGACTTGGGCCGCGGAAAAAGCCATCTCCGTACCTCCGAAGCAAGTGAAGAATTGGGTGATGCCTACCATGCATTGTAAGTACCCCAAAAGCATTATTTCCGTTAAAACTATTTCAATATTCACGCACCAATTTCAGGCCAACATGCTATTTTGGGATTCTCTCGAAAACGTTCATGTGGCCCAGTAAGTAGACGATCTAAATCATAAATGAATCAAATTATTTTCGCGGATTATGACTAAGTGTAGCGTGGTCAGTCAACGAGTTTCTTACAAATATCATTCTTTTCGTCGTTTTGTCTCTGTGTTAATCTTAAATTTGTGCTGATTCAAACCGCAATATTTTATTTTATAAATTTTCTCTTCGAATTTCAAATGAGCAGGTAAAAGTTAAAGACATTTTAGAATGAATTTTTAGAACGTCTTACGTCATTTGATAATGATCTCGGAACAGCGCCGAGCGGAAAACTTAAGGAATACCGAACTCAGAAAATAATAATTATGAACAGATTTGCCAGAATTTATGAAACAACCTGTGTTCGAATCTCTGCAAAGTCACTCATTTCGTCTTATTGCCGAAGTTGTCCCAGAGTCAACACAAAACCGTTTATATGAATTACTTTTTTCTCGCTACAGCCACCATTACGGACCTCCTGTTGTCATTAGACGACAGATTCGTGTATTTCAGCAATTGGGCTCACGGAGACATCCGTCAATACGACATCACTAACACTGCTGCACCGAAGCTGGTTGGCCAGGTATCCGATTCGAGAAAAAAATATTTGGCGACCGTCATCAATTTGTCAGATCCTCATTTAAAAAAAAATCACCGCTCAGACTCCTGAAATTTCTATTCAAACTCCTTTTTACCTAGATATTCCTTGGCGGCAGTATCTGCACAGACGGAAAAGTTGTCGTAACTGAAGACTTGGAACTTAGTGTAAGTAGGTTACGTTGTTTCTGCTTCCACGCGTTCGTTCACACCGAAGTACTTCCTTCAATTGATTCGTGTTACCATGTAGGCCCAGCCGCCACCCAGAATCATTAAGGGCGTTCGCATGGAAGGCGGCCCTCAGGCATTGCATCTGAGTTTGGATGGCAAGCGCCTCTACGTCACCAACTCGGTGTATTCTTCTTGGGACAAGCAATTTTATCCGGATATGTTCAAGTAAGTTTTGTTTAATACAAACTGTAGAACCGAAACAAACCACGGCGGATAGTTTCTTACTCAAATGCATTTCCCCGAAATTTAGTTTAAATTACTAACCAAAACGTTTTGTTTCTGAAAGTCATTTAAATTGATAATCACGAATAATTTGGACTACAAAATTACTTGCGAACAGTTTAACGAAATTTTTAAATAAAATTTGAGCTGTAGATAGGTCCGCAAATATGTAGTCAAGTGCTAGTTATTTCAGATCTTGATTTTGTGTATTTCTTGAGAAATCAGTCGTTGAAGTTATAAGCTTTGGCATCGCTTCGCCGGAAAATTCAATGATGGCGTCTTCATCAAAATGGCGCTAAACATTCGAACGCCGAACACGTGCTACCATTGATGACGGCGACATTTTCCCACAATAGATCCCGAATTTCTAATTGTTATTTAATTAGTGCCTCTGAGTACTACATTTGCATTTCACAAAATTGAAAGAAAATATACTTACGTTACGAAGATATTAGATATTTAAATTGTCAAACGTTTGGTAATCATATCTTTTATTGATCAGGTATAAAAATCATGTATTGTGGCGCCATTCCCATGACGTTATAGCACGTGACAAATCTAAAAAAACAGTTATAACGATTCATACAGAGTTTTGCAGAGTTTAAAAAATATTATAAAATGCTTTTGCTGCCATGACAACACAGTCGAGCAAGCGGGAAATTTCTCTAGTAGTAAAAGGCACGTTACATAGGTCAAATTATAAAATGCGAGTGTTTTTATTATAGGTCTAGGAAACAAATCACGTCAATCATTTTATGAGCTGACTTGGCTGCAAATTAAATAAAGACTGCATACAACTAATTGAGGTTCATGAAAGATAATAATTAACCCTATGCGCTCAAGTTGACAGAGTTGAAGCTTGCTGGCAAATAACCTAATTATAGAGTGCCTCAAATGTTTACGTTGTGTGTGCGATCACACTTATAAAAACACCGTCTTCTCTTAATTTATCCTTGATTTTTTTGTTTATTGATTATTTTCATCCGTTCTACTTTTTTTTATTTACAGAAAAGGATCCGTTTTGATCGTAGTCGATGTGGATACCATAAATGGCGGCCTAACTCTCAACGAAGATTTCCTCGTCAATTTTGGCACCGAACCGGATGGACCAGCCCTGGCTCATCAAGTGCGTCATCCCGGTGGCGATTGCACTTCCGATATCTGGCTTTAAATTTATAGTATTGCACTGCATAACATTCAAATATTTCACTGATCATCCTGAACAATTTTTCTTGACATTTCAACACTTTGCCGAAATGCTAAAAGATATATAAATATACGAGTTATATAAACACAGTATCAATATTTACAATGTTACTGGCCTCATTACGAAATTTTGTCACAGGCCGCTACTAATTATTCTGCTGCATTTACAATAAATACTGCTATTTCCTAACCACTACTCGATTGGGTCAACATTTGAATACTTTGGATAATAATTCAAATTGCTTTTGTAGTTAGGTTAGATTTTCATTTGTATTGATAAAATAGAAATTGAAATAAAAGCATGTGATCCGGATGCCCGTTTCTACATTTTACTAATGAAATGAAAATGGATAAAAAACTATTTTTCCTCGACTAATAATAATAAAATAAATGTAAATACATCAGCTTTAGTGTTCCAGAATTCGGACACAACACTTTGAATCTTACCATTTTGGAATTTGAATTGCCGGTCTAAAGTTGACCTTGATCGGGACGTAAAATATGACCGGTAGAGCGGGCTCACTCCTATTTTCTCTATAAAAGCCAACAGCTATGTGTTTTCGAGCCTCTTTCACTGAAAATGGCAACCGCAGGGGGTAAGTGCTTAATTTCGAAGCGACATAGGAATGAGCGTAGTAGAATTATTAATAAAGATAAGTAATATTAAGTGAACAAATTAATTATAATTAAAAATGTTTTTTAAAAATTAAGTTAAAATACTATGGATTTACTAAGATTTCTAACAACAAAATTCTTCCAGTTTTCAAGCAACTCGCTGCTGCATTTTTATGCACTTTCAGATTTCACAACATTTTGGTGGGGCTCTAGTTTCGAGCCTGGCAATAATTATTAATATAATTCTAGACTTTTAAGACTCATTTCTTAGCTAGCTGTCGCAAATGGAACTCTTATTGATTTAAAACTAAATACTAACATTTTTTTTAGCGCAACATGAATTTAGTTCTCGAGCGTGAAACTAACTCTAAATCTCCATTTACGAGCAATTTGTGGCAAATGTGAAACGTTTAATATTTTAATCTAAGGAAATTAAAATATTTCATATGTCTGTTCCTTTTTACGTCCACGTGTATTTAGAATTTTAGCTCAAAATTTATAAAAATTTGCTTACATATGACTTAGTTTTGAATGTTCGTCTCGAGTTTTAACCGCTGTAGGCATTTCACCTTTGTATCGGTAACTGCCACCCCTCACTGCATGCATACATGACCTCTAACCAGACCAACCGGTGAATGTGTCTTGCTCCGTGGTTAAAACCGAATGTTTAGAAAAGAATATTGAGTTCATTGGTTAATTTCTTTAGTTATTTTAAAAATAATTAATATGCACCGTTCGTAATTGTATGGCCCGCTGTCAAACGGTAAAGAAATTTTATAAATCTACGTCAACGTATAATTTCTTTTAAACAAATAAACTGTAGTCAACCCCACAACAGGCATCACGTACCCCCTCATGGTGCTTGGGCACTGTGCGAGGGGCACGAGCAGTACCCCGGGATCGAAATTGTAAGAGCCCGCGCCGGGAATCGAACCCGGTAACGCCGAGCAACAGTCGTCAATGATCATTGATTAGTTCATATTTTAAATTTTATAAATAATATTTCATTAAGTGTGATTTAATGCAAATTCAGATAATTCATGCAGGCAGCAATATAACTAGCAATGCTGCACAGAGTGTGCATACGAGACTATTTTCCAGAAGTGGAATCTTTAAAAATCTAGTTTCATTATCTTATTCTATAGGTTCGAAGCCGGGCAAAAAGACGCCAATAAAACTGCATAGCTATCCTAGCCCGATGGATGCCATGAAAGGTTCTCGCGAGGAGATTGTCTACGTGACATGTATTCAACCAAATGGAATTAAAACCAAAAAGCCGGATTACTTGGCTACTATCGATGTGAGAGCAAAGTCTGATACTTTTTGTAAGGCAAGTATTCAAATATTTATTGCTAATAAAGTTTTAGCCAGGTGTTACAAAATATATTGAAACAATTTGCCAGTATTAAAAAGGAATTCATTTTATTTTGCCCAGTTTGCCAAAATAATGTCAAAACACAGACTTGGTATATGCGAGCATTTGGACTAAATAAAACTGTATAATATTTCAATCCGTGCAATTTTAAACAAAATTATTTAAGGTATGGTGTACAAGGGTCGGGATTCGTTATCGTGTCTACCTGTTAAAGGTATTGGGGCTTTACGCGCGCTTTTCAATAAAGCGTTATTTCATTGCTGCAAGGTCAATTGAGATTTTTGTACGAATGTTTGGGCCTTTATCAACTTTAAATTTCTATGCGAATGAAAGATTTAAAAATAAATTCGTATGGCAATTTCGGATTAACTGTCCAAGCCTTTTTGTTTTTACGAACCTTTTTTCTTCTAAAAATGTCTAGGTTATACATCGCCTCATGATGCCACATTTTGGCGACGAGCTTCGCGATTTCGGTTGGAACATTGGTAGCGATAGTATCGAACAGTCGGATCGCAAAAGGAATCTTCTGGTGCTGCCCGGGATCAATAGCGATCGAATCTACGTGATAGACGTGGGGACTAATCCGCGGGAACCAAGGATTCAACACGTAAGAAGTTTCCAGATCATTGTTTCCATGAAAGGGGGAAAAATAGGAATATTTTTTTAACAAAGTATAGTGGATAGTCGCCCATTTTGATAACGATGGGTCCAATATCTTTAAAATGATGGGAGATGGCACCATCCTACAATCCACTGTGAATTTACTCCCATCGGACTGTTAAAACGTAGTAACTTTATAACCAGAGCAATAGTCATGGATTAGTGCTATCTTGTCAAAGATTATAATTGGTGGATTTGACCGGCAATAAGCATAGTTAGCTCGTAGGATAAAATCTAATGGAGCGGTTTTGATTGGGCTCGGATAAGGTGGGCGCCTCGGGACTAATCTCAATAAAAGCGCGTGTAAAAAGAACCTCCATACTTTTTGCAGAAAGTGCTCAAATGCCACCAAATAACTGGACTCGTGTGATTTAATCCTTCCATTTATATTTAAGCTATAAGGCGCGCCGACGCTGCGATCACAAAATCCCAGCTAGCGGTCATGACTACTCAAGCGCCCAGGGCTAATGTGAAATGGGCGTCCAGGGGATATTCCAAATATGAGCTCGTACATGTTGGATGTTTCAGAATAGGCCTTAAGGGTACTTTCAACTCGAAACTAAAAAATTGGGAGTAAATGTTTTTATACATGGGTGTTGACCAACCGAACTTAAAACTGCAATTTAGGATTTGCGTATTTTTACTTAATTCGTTTTAAAAAAAATTGTTGTGCGTGGCTGCTTGACCACAGATCATTGCCGTCTGTTTTGGAAATATGTTCATTAATCGGATCATTTTAAATTGAAGGTTGTGGAGCCAGAAGAATTGCACAGATTGGGAGTCAGTGCTCCGCACTCGGTCCGCAGCATGCCCGGCGGCGAAGGAGTTCTAATTTCTACTCTAGGAGATTCTGGAGGCCAGGGCAAAGGTAATGAGTGACCAAAGGTAGACTTAATGCATTACCAAAATCTATTGGATTAAAAATTACTATTTCATTTTCTGAAGTATTTATTGACTGAAACATGGAAAGTCAACTAATGTTTCCGTTGCAGACTCGCTTAATTTCGTAGTAGTAAACGCAGGTGTCGCGGCACGACAATCGAGAGCCGAAAAGCTAGACTCGGGCCGTTTGCAGGCTACTGGATCTAGGATCCATATCGCAGAAAAATTGACACAATTTTTAAATCGTAATCCTAAAACTAAAGATTGTGTACTTTATCTTTTTGAATAACATTTATAATGACTGTTTTTCGTTATGATAGGTCACTTTATCCAGCTTACTGGGGAAAACTTGGATGGAGAGATCCGCTTGTGGCCGCCCTTGCCGTACATTGATGGTAGCTCGCGGGCAGTACCATTTGGACACGATTTCTGGATTAATTCCAGATTTAATGTCTTAATCTCCACAGAGTGGGGAGGCCCTAAATATTTCAAACAAGGATTACGTTTGACAGACCTTGAAGACGGTGCTAATCCCTTATTGATTTAAAACTTATTGGATTTGAAACTATCTTATGAAATATTCGAATTTGACAATGAAATTTTTCATTCAATAGGGAAGTACGGGCACTCCATTAACATTGTGCCCCTCGACAACCGTGATGTGGCTCAGACAATCGATTTTGATGTTGATGGAATAATGCCCTTGGAAATCAGATTCCTGCACGACTACGTGGCGAATTTGGGAATCGTTAATTGCGCGTTCTCTGGAAACATATACCTAATTCGGCTGAATAACACCCCACAGGTAAACTTTTTTAAGCTAAGTTGATGGTAACTAACTGGGCCACTATTTGAATAATGTGCTAAAATCTTGGTTCGGAAGCTAGTGTCGTAAATATGGGGCATTCATAAATAAGTTAAAATTAGTGCTTTCAATTACTGTCTTACTGGATCCAATAAAATGGTATGCCTAAATCTGAGGAAAAAACTACCTAAAACAAATTATCAGTTTTAACCTAACTGGTCTTTCAGTCAAAAGAATGTTCCCGCTCTTAAAACAAAGATTTAAAATTCCATCAAATTGTAATTCGGCGTAGTTCCACAAATGCCAAATAACAAATATTCTTTTCTCAGAACACCGGCAAAAGGATTTGGGAACATGTAAAACTAATAGTTGTTCAACCGAAAGTTGTAAAAAACTGGCTATATCCGTCCATGCCAGGTAAGTAATCTTTACCAAATTTTACTTTGCTAAAGGATGAAGCATTTCACATTAATTTTGTAAAAATATAATTTTTTTTGTTAAATTTACAGGGTTTACTTCAGATATCTTGATATCCATGGACGACAAATTCCTTTATGTGAGCAACTGGATTCACGGCGATATTCGCCAGTACAGTATCAGACATATTGAATATCCAGTAATGCTTGGCCAGGTTTGTTCCCATTATGTAATATGGTGATCATTGACAAACGTTGCTTCTATGATGCAGGACCTCTCGGAAGCTTATTAGTTTGGTTTGGAAATGACTATTTCAGATATTCATAGGTGGTAGCATTTGTAACAAAGATGTTGAAGTGACGCAAGATGTCGACCTTGATGTGAGTAGTGTCTGTCCATTTGCTCATTGCGGCTATCTCGTGTCCGTTCGCTGGGAAAACACTAACCTCATTTTATTCTTCGTTTCTTCATGTAGAAAAAGCCGGAAGCGCTAAACTTAAAGGGTATTCGCGTAGAGGGAGGTCCAAATAAGATGCAGCTCAGTTTAGATGGCAAACGACTATACGTTACCACCTCGTTTTACAGCGCTTGGGACAAACAATTTTATCCAAAATTGTTTAAGTAAGTGTCCTGAAACAATTGGTTTCCTCTTGACTGGCATTCCAGATTTAATGGCTGGCGAATAACGATAATATGTAATTGACTGACTGTGGTTTCGGCGGTTCCGGGTTCGATTCCCGGCGCGGGCTCTCGAAAAATTTCGATCCCGGGGTACTGGTCGTTCCTCCTCGCACCATGAGGGGGACGTAACGCCTTTGGTGCGGTTGACTACAGTTGATTGGAAAAATAATTTGTGATAATGTATCTAAATAGAACGCGGCGAATGTATGCGAATTTTCAAATGATAACCACATGATGACACTTCGCATTTATTAAAACAATTATAACTGAGGACTAAAACAAGATCGGCGACTAAGATCACTAAAATCCTTCGAGAAAAGCAAATTTAGATTAACATGCGATTAATTTTAGCGAGCTCTGAATAATAAACCAGAAAAATATTTAAATTTTAAGAGCTGTAAAGCAGTTCTTTAAAAAAAAAAATAATAGTCTAAATGCCGAAAATAAGATGACCATGTGTAAGTTACAGGTAAAAATTATAAAGCCTATGAAAAATCGTAGTGGGTGGTTACTGCACCACATTTTGAAAATAAAATTTGAATAAACAAAAAACCCAATCTTGCATTAGTCTAAAACCTTCAAATCTACATAATTTATTTTGTTACGTAGTCGTCGTATTTTCTGCATTTTAGTTAGTTACTTTGTTAGTAATCGTAATATCGTACAGCGCTTAATTTATACTTTTCTGTTGTAGTAATCGGAGCTCGATAAATTATTGCTTTTCTATATTTATTTTCTTGAATGATTTAAGTGATCTCTTCTCCGGTTTTGTTAAAGTCCAGAGTTACAATCGTTACTACATCTGTGTCTCCCTACTCATTTAGCTTCACATATTTTCTAATGATTTTCACAATTTGCGAAATTGGCTGTATTTGTTATAATCTGATAGAATGGGTGAATAATATTTTAATGTGTCTAAAATTGCAGGAAAGGCTCAGTAATGCTTCGGATTGATGTCGATACCGACAAAGGTGGCCTCACGATCAATGAAAAGTTCCTCGTTAATTTTGGTGAGGAACCTGATGGACCGGTTCTGGCTCATGGAATTCGTTATCCCGGTGGAGATTGCACTTCAGAAATCTGGAGTGGAGACCCTAGCGATTATCTATAAGATTAACTAGTTCATTGTTACAATGCCACATCTACAACTTTCATTTTTCTTCTAAATGCGTGAAATTGTAATTTAAATGTGTTCGTTTATTATGTCTGTAAATGTTTGTTTATTATATAAAAATAAGTTATTTCATTAAAATAAAAATTGGATGCATTTAAAAATTTAGTTGCTGTAATTTGAAATTTGTTAGTGTCTAGAAAACTGAGGCGGCTTATGCGCCTTCAGTTTGTTGCTTGTGTGATTTGTGTGTAAGTAAGGTTAATGACGTTCCATCCGCACGTACGTTTACACCAAATCGACAGGGGTGTTCGTGTAGCTTCATGAGCCCAGAAGTGACTGCAAAATCATCTGTACTATCCTCCGATAGGGTGCGATCAAATTTATAGATACAAATAGGGTTGGCTGTCTGATTCGAAATAAATTGTAAAATACAGAAGGTTCCCACAAATCGTCATTTTGCTATGTCAATGGCCAAAATTTCTGATCAACAATGCGTTCGAGAAATCTAAATATTAACTAGTTAACCATTTCCTCATACCACCGGCAAGCCGGTGTTTATTGATCGATTAATTAAAAATTGGCCGGTGGTGTGTGGGTATCGTTAATTCATTTGGTCGGTTAAAGGGATAAGAAACAAAAATGCACGGGCAAGGTTTGAACCCACAACCATTTAATCCTCCGCCCCTTATCTCAACCATTCAGACATGTGCGCACTGATGCTGGAATTGACAGACTGATATTCTGTCGGATCACGCCCGATAAGGTGGCGCTACCGTCTACACGAAATTATGATTGGGTAGCTTTACAATAGATTAGTATTGCCACGTTCTTAGAACTAAGAAAATTATACCCTAGTTTCACTGTATGCATGTTTCAAGTTGCTTGAGAGATTTTAAATATGCTTGAGATCGTGCTCATCGCAAACAATACAAATCACGCGCTAGAATATTATTAAAATTTGAACGCACCCACTCAAGCGTACCTGAAAATCTTGATCACAATTGAGATGGAGGAATCGTCATTCGAGAGCGCCTCGTGTTTTCTTATCGAAGCACGGACAAGCGGCACGCGCAGATTCTGTTCAATGTCTAAACGCACCTTGTCAAGCATGCTCGGGTTAAGCATGCTTGGCCAGTGTAACTAGGATATTCCAGTAGGTGCATACAACTAGTTGCGCTGTGCTTTCCGCAGAACCAGATAACCTTGGTACTTCTAATAATGACCTCGACCGAGACACATTCATTGGCAGAAATAAAAAAGGACGCTCGTGATTTGGTTTATTCAGTGTGCAGATCGCTTGAGTAAGGACAGGTTGTTGGCAACTCAAGAGGATTACTACAGAGTATAACATAATTATTGGAAGGTTTATCTAAATATGGGTAAGTCCAATTTTGTTCATGCCTTTGTAGGATTAGTAGTGGTATTTTATTGAACAACTTCAGTTTCCACAGTAACCCACACAGTACGAGTGAAAATTAAGATTTACGCCGACAAACTCGTTTTCTACCAATTTTAGTCAGTTTTTAAATAAGGCTGCACGACACGGTAGTCTCATTAAAAAAACTGCTGTACAGTTTTATGCGACTAAAGACTAAATAACTGAACTTTGAAGAAACAAATATTGTAAATTGCCGGAAGCTTCCACAAATTTGGAAAAGATTATAGGCGAATTAATTGTATTATTTAAATGTTAAAATAAGTTTACCACAAATTGCGTGTTCATCGTAAACCTACAGATAACCAAATCACAAGTAGCTAGCTACTTGTTTGCATATGTTGTTGTCAGTTAAAAAACCTTTTACTCTACTATTGGCTGATAGATTGGACTTCAGAATTTTTATATTTATCGGATACAATGAAAATATACGAAGTGAAAATCGTAGCGGCGAGAGACTTGTCTTATCTGCAAAACGGCAATTTCAGCTACCTGAATCTGTTTGTGTAGTAGGCTCAATAAACTGCTTACCCCAGACACAATTTGACCTTTGGGGGGGGGGAGGTAGCCAGAAGAGGTCTGAAACAACTTGACGGCACCTATACCCACCAGTAATTTAGCCATCTGGCAGGATAGTTTGATGTGATGAAATAGCTATTTGCAACAATGCAATAATAACACTAGTCACCACGGGGATCTCTCGCCAAACTCAATCTAGTCTGGGGCAATGCCAAAATACGCAGTAAAGATTGAACGATTCGGTGATTTTTGACATAACCGGTTTATTGAGCTGTATTTTGGTGTTTATAACCTGCAGGATTACTTTTTTTGTAGGTATACAAAATTACTACGTTGCCCTAGATATATACGCGAGCACTCTGAACGCACGAATTTTGAAAAACACGTTACTATGCACAAATCTTAATTATGAACAAAGGTAAAAAAGAAAATATCTACTGAATTTCTAAAATGAATCAGAACTTGACTTATTTTTGCTTTGTGGAAAGTTTGATTTTGCGCATCGATGGTGATAAAAATGTTGAACTTTTGGCTTTTAAGTGTCAATGTTATTAAATTGTGCGTTCAACGCTAGGAAAATGTGAAACGTCGGAAATTAAAGGTTTTATCCTCAATATGACCTCCATAATACCTTTTCAAACTTGTAGTTTTTAGCGTACGAATTTTTAAATAAGCTGCACAGAAACTTAAACCTCCAAATAAGTAATGAGGTTTTCTTATTCCTAGCCAAAACTTCCTGCTGTCACCCGGGACCGGGTTGGTCAAGCCCGTTGGAAGCCATGACTGGTCCCCGCGAAGAAATAGTCTACCTGCCCTGCATCCAGCCACACGGAGCAGCAGAGGGAAAACCGGATTACTTGGCCACAGTCGATGTGGACCCTAAATCGGAGACTTACTCAAAGGTATGTATTGGGCGATTTAATAAAATTTTATTCCCATAAGAGTTCACGCTTTGTTTTTATTGTTGAAATTCACTGTTGGAACTAAAAGTATTGGGTGTCGTTTAACGTATAAAATATTTTCGTTGTCTAGTTATAATTGTAGTCCTGCAATTCCCAGCACTTTAATTAGTATTGAGTATCGATTACGTCGATACTCTAAGAAACGATACATGTTAATGCCGTTGTCGCCAGCACACTTCCAACATTAATTAAACCTTATCTGCTTTTAATTGTAACATGGAAAAGTTACGTCAAAGTCAACATCGCCCGCCTTGTCAAGACGTTAAGAGGTTAAGAGTGCAGCAGATTAGTTATTTGTCTCGCTTAAACGGCACCATACAAGGTTAACTGCACTTTGGAGTAGATTTGACCTTTGCAATGTCGTGCGTAAAACTTGTTCAAATTTATCATCCAGTTACATAATGATTCATGAGACAAGGTTTTATTTTAAAATTTACTTTATTTTTCACACCAACACAGTTCAAATATGTCTCTTGCAATGTTTATTTAAATGTAGGACCCTCATAAGTCGTTTTTGACGAGAGGTCCTTTAAACTTTCGCGTCACTGGCTCTATTTCTTTGTTGTGAATTTGATTGGTACCACAAAATATTAGTGACGCTAAATAAACAAAACAAAAAATAAATATATGTTTTGCGTAGCCAAGCGTTAAATAGCGCTATTAATTACATGCAGTTATTAATTACATGACAATTTTCTTAAATCGCTTAGTCAACCATGGAAGTCATCACGCGATCAACAATTACGTGGTCAAGTGCAGCGTAGTCTAGCACAATGCAACTCCCCAAATACGGGACCTCTTTGCGTTAAAACGTTCTAGTTAATATTACGCGAATAGGGCAATATTGCAATTAAAAGTATTCTATGAACTATTGAGTGGCGCAGAGTGATTAATTACTTCGGGGTCTTGAGGGAAAGAAATGCGTGTATATTTAAATGAGCCCATTTAGCAATATTACGTGCCCCATAGTTGTACTCGTATTTGACTATTTAATTATCTCTCATTTGTGTGCTAAATGGGTCAAACCGAAAATGCTCAACGGCGTAGAATATCTGGTTGACCACTGTTTTAAGGGAGAATCAGACCTTAAGAATTAATTTCGCACCATAACTTGTTTTATAGAAGAGCAAAGCATAATAAAACATTGAGCTAACAAATACGAAAATTTATACTAAATAGGAAAAGATTTTATTCTGAAATTATCAGTTTCATGAAAATCTGGTTGTAAGGACTAATTAAAAATATTAATAGACAATTATTGTGATGCCATTCCGGTGAGCACATCCCGACTGCGTGTACTCATTTAGACTATAGAGAAATTAAAGAAAAATTAACATTGAATATGGAACAGCCTGTTGGCGGGTTTTGAAACTGGAGAGGGAGGGGTCGGTCTGAACTAAGTTTTGGGGGAGGCAGTTACATTCGGTAACACTTCTGGGAAAGAAAGAGAATTTAGCGTAGCTGCTCTTTGCAAATATTGATTCTAGTTTGAGTGGGTGACCTCTTCCCTGTCGTCTTGCTGGGAGATGAAATCGGCTGGGTTAATTAAGAGTGGTGAGATTATGGATGATTGAGAAGATCAGCTGGAGTCTGTGCTCTTCTTCGTCTAGAAAGTAGCCTTTGTGACGCATGTGTCGCAGGATGTGACGGCATGTCTCTGAATACTCGGAGGGTTGACAAGATATAGTTGGCGGGGCCCCCCCAAGACTGCGGACTCGTACTACAGAGCGGGGATCACAAGAGTTTAGAAAATGCTGAAAGGCGGCAGATTGTATCTGAGCGGTTGACAGAAAGAGAAGCGCACGGGTTTTCATAGCTTTATAGCTATAGTTAAAAGACATTTTTAGAGTACATTAACGTTCGTGGAATGACTGAGCCAAACCAGCATTATCATTTTCTCCCCCCGCATGAGAGGCTAAATAGTTCTCCTTATCTGTTTAACACTATGCAAAAAATAAGTCTGCTCATGTTTTTGCTATTTTGTGTCAGCTTTGTTTATTGTAATTATCTAACAATGACCCATTTTATAATATTTTATAATGCAACGAGGTCTATCATTCACTGGGTTTAGGTGATTCATCGGCTCAGGATGACCAACTTGGGCGACGAGCTTCACCATTCCGGTTGGAATGCCTGCAGCAGCTGCTACAACGACGCCTCCCGCAAGAGGAACCGCCTGATTTTGCCCGGTCTTAACAGTGATCGTATCTACGTCGTCGACGTGGCCTCTTGTCCGCGGGAGCCCAAAATTGACAAGGTAATGTCTTATTTTATTCAGGTTTTACGCATATAATTTAAATGAAAGTTCGTCAAGACGACCAGGTATATTCCTACAGTATATTGATAACCAATCCTTTGCAGAGACTCCTGCTATGATTTTAATAAAGGTTTAAGAACGTAACGCTGAACTCCGACCGGACATAAATCAAAATACAAATGCACATATACCGGAAGGCGAATTTGGCTAATTATTTAGATATGTATTTTACAATTACAAATTTTAGCCGCAAGCAACGCCCAAGAAAGGGGCCTATGGCGGGGGTATTTGTATTTGTATCTGGGTTTATTCTCTATTCAATATCCAATCCACTAATTCGCATCTGCAACTGACTGCACGAACAAAGCAAAATTTAAATATATATATATAATACGTGATTTATAATTTAAATAGAATTATAATTTAGATATAGCATTATATCGTAAGAAATTACTTTATTCCTAATTTTTGAAGACTGTTTGCTGGTAACATTTGTATTGCTCTGTTTAGAGTTTTCTGCTCTATTTAAATATCCGAAAACATACCTAATTTCAGGGATTATATTTGTTCTATTTTATTTTACAGGTTGTCGAGCCATCCGAATTACACGATTTGGACTTGGCAACTCCCCATACAGTCCACTGTTTGGGCAGCGGTGAAGTTATGATATCCACTTTGGGCGATTCAAAGGACAACGCCAAAGGTTTGTTTTCGTAATGAGAGATTAAAGTTCAAAATGACTTTCATACGACGGGCATGCTGCAGTTTGGATTTAAAGAAACAAGTTTGTCTCTTGAAGGATTAGTTTTTTTTGGAGTCTAGTGACGCTTTAGTCAATACTGGATGTTTTATCACCTTTTTTCTATTTGTTTAAAACATGTGTAAATTTATAAAGTTTATAAATTACTGACTTCTACATGTATGGAATAGGTTCTTTCATTTTATTGGACGGTCAAACCTTCAAGGTGAAGGGTGTGTGGCCAGCTTGCTCCCAATCGGCTAAATTTGGCTATGACTTCTGGTACCAACCCAGGCACAACGTCATGATCAGCTCTGAATTCGGAGCCCCGAAGGCAATAAAAAAGGGCTTCAATATTGCTGACGTCACGGCAGGTACCAACAATTCACCAACTATTTATTCATTTAACAGAAATATGCTAACGAAATCTTCGAATCTACTTTTGCAACTCTCCCAAACCTTCACATTTACATACAATAGGTCTCTACGGGCAGTCCTTAAATATTTGGGATTGGAAGAAGCGCGAACTCGTTCAGACTATAGATTTGGGCAGTGATGGATTGCTGCCCCTTGAAGTTCGCTTCCTACACAATCCAGACGCCAAGGAAGGATTCGTTGGCTGTGCTCTTTCAGGAAATGTTTTCAGATTTTACATGAAGGTAACAATTATTGTCTTGAATATTAATTTTCGCAAACTTAAAATTTTTCTGTGAAATTATCGTATGGTTTAATTATTTCGGTTAAATGAGAGTTAAGATGAAATACCGGAAGGTACCATGCTGCAACTTCGTAACCGAAGCAAAACCTACTGACGCACATACTAAATTCCAATGAAAAAGCAATGAGGGAGATTGGTGGCCGAGATTAGTATCTGAATATTTCATACTTGTAAAGTGCTTTTTAATTTATTTTTCAGGAAAAGACCTGGGCCGCTGAAAAAGTAATCTCTGTACCGGCCAAGAAAGTGGATAATTGGCTGTTGCCCACAATGCCCTGTAAGCAATCTTGCCAAGACAGCGACAGCAATTTCATCCTCTAATCTCGTAACGTAACATCACTTGTCTTGTATTTTGTTGCAGCAATCATGTCGGATATCTTGGTGTCGTTGGACGATCGATTCATATATTTCAGTAACTGGGCTCACGGAGATATTCGTCAATACGACATAAGCGATACCTCTGCGCCGAAGCTGGTTGGCCAGGTATCGGACACTTTGTATTTTATTGACTATCTTGCTCTTAATGGTGAAGAAAGGAATTTGACTGAACGTATTTTAAACTTGTAGATCTTCCTTGGTGGCAGCATTTGCTCGGATGGCAAGGTTATAGTCACCGAAGACTCTGAGCTTGACGTGAGTTCTTCCTTCCGCGTGTCTGTTACCATCTAAACATTGTTTTCAGTTTTTACGTAGTTTCCGAAATTTGCTAAGCAGTTTTTAGAACATTAATAAAAATGATTTGCAACCACTTAGTGTATCATTAATTGAAATTTGCAACAAAGTGCATAATTTTATCTACAAACTTAAGTTGTCGTTATGTTATAGGCCCAGCCCCCGCCGCGTTTCGTCAAGGACATTCGGATCGAAGGAAGTCCTCAGATGTTGCAGCTCAGTTTGGATGGCAAGCGCCTCTACGTCACCACGTCGCTGTACAGCCCATGGGACAAACAGTTTTATCCGGACATGGTTGCGTAAGTATCTAAAGGAAAATTTTACTATCTGAAATAATCGCCTCTCTTGGGGGCTGCTTGCGGATAAAATTTGTAATTGTTATGTCGTCGTCCGAAATTACTAATTTCATATCTATGAACTCGGGTTTCAATTTTTATAATCTGGTTTGTCTTTGACTAATGTTAATGCCGTTTCAAAATGTTGAGACGTATTGTATTTTTAAATTGCCCATCTCTGTGTTATTACTAAACGAATTACTAAAATTCTCTTCAACAAATTTTTTTAAACGTTAATATTTACTGTCAATTCTACTACACATTGCAGGAAAGGATCGGTCATGCTTGTCGTTGATGTCGATAGCAAAAATGGGGGTCTCGCCCTCAACGAAGACTTTCTGGTAAATTTTGGAACTGAGCCTGATGGACCAGTGCTGGCTCACGAAGTTCGCTATCCAGGGGGCGACTGCACTTCGGAGATCTGGATTTAGATAACATATTCGTCAAACGAATTTCCTGTTCATGCCCTTTTTGCCGGTTAAAAAATCCAGGTTTTTGTATGCGATGCATATATTTATACAAATTATGTTTCGCGATTGGTATTTGTTATTATTGCTGTATTTCATACTTATTCTTTGATACATTTGTTGAATCTTTGTTTGGGAATCTAAAGTTTAATGGTGTTCTTACAAAGCACGGATTATAACGCTCAGAATCGTTCTTACAATAATAAATCAAATAGAGTAAACACGTTTTAATGAATTATAAAAAGCTAATAAAATTTGAATATTTACTTGTGAATTTTTTATTTCCAATAATCTGTTTAACTAAGTTGTTTAGCTAAATGTTTATCGGACATGCCTATTTTTATAAATTTTCTTTAAAAACAAATCTTTATCATTCCTAGTTTCTTTAGCAATGACTAAGGCCTGCTAAATTATTGTATCTACTACATGCACAATGTTTCCGCCAATAGATTATATGTTCGTTCAACTGAAGAAAAATAAAAAATTCACTTACTACCAAACCTCCCATTCAATGAAAACTTGGTTACTGCTTGTTTATTTCAGAAGACTAGGGTTGGAAGTTACAAATGTTTGTCTATAGTATATATATATATATCATACAGTAATTTTGCGGAAATAAAGTGTGTTGTTCGCCGGCATGACATAAATTCTGAACAGGACTATGTATATACTGGAAATCCACAAGTTGCGCAAGATCTCTGAAGAAACTTTCAACTAAGTGATAAATTCATGTTCTTTGTGTGCAGTGGTCACATATACCTTGTTTTGGTAACACAACAGAAGGAAATCTTCTGTCCAGGTTCACTATAAGTATTTGGGTATGAAACATTGACGAAAAACAAAGTCAACGGATAAGGAAAATATACTATCTAGAGAGCAAAAAACAATGGGGAGGGGATTGGTATGTATGTGTGAGGTGTACTTGTACACAGACTTGTCGTCTAAAAGACTATTACAGAGAAACCCATATGCATAAACTAAGTTAGATGCATATTTGTTTGTATCACAGATATGAAAAGAACGTCAAGCCGATGTTATCCTGTATATAATCACTAATTATTTAAAACTTCTATCGTTACCTTTAAGTGCAATCATATTTCGCCGAAGATAACATAAATAATTGAATCCTTGTTGCCTTGCCTACATGAATTTAGCGGCTACTCCCTGACTTCTTCACCAGTGGTCCTTAATTAGAGTAGAAAAATAAAATCTAGGTCCTTTCAGGGGGTAGTCCTATATTAATGTACAGGAGTGACAAGGTTATTTAATCTGTAATTACAGATAACCTGGTAACATTGAGTCGAATTTGCTTTGAGAAACCCCGAACGTGAAGTTTAACTTTTTTAATTTGACTCTGGGCAAAATCATGTTTTCGATTATCGGGAACATTTGCTACCATTGATTGACAGCAAATCGAATTTAGTTGATTATATACAGTATAACGGAATGTGGCATAACGGTAAGGTAAAAGAGAACGGGACGATTCACGGTGACGTCATCAGTACGGACAATTTTTACGATAAACTGGACTAGAGAGAACACGAATATACAAATCACACAATTTGTTACGAATCCATTTGGTTATGAATTAAAAATGATATTTGGTAGTGAATTTTTCTGATTCCTTTAAGTTCTACAACGTACATTGCTTTTTTATGGATTCGTCCTACAAATAAAATAAATAAACAAACAGTAAGTTTTGTAACTTCCATGCTTTTAAATCTTCATTAGATATAAATGCAAGCTATAGATATTTCATTTGTAATCCTTCATTTGATCTAAATTTATCACTACTTGTATAGTGCAATGCACATTATTAAAGAGCTCTTTCGTATGAGTAGGCTTATTTTGTGACACAAACAAATTAGCAAATGCAATTTGACTGTGCTTGAAAATCTAGGGGGAAAAATTAAATTCAACTACGAGTATCATCGGGGAAACTGGGAACGACATGTTACGATATGTTAACAAATTAGACGAGAGTTCAATTAACATCAAACGAATTTGCGATACTTGGAAAGAAGCATTCGAAATTCAGGTGTATATAACAGACTCCAACTCTTGCAGAGAGACAATTTGACAATTGAGTAGGTGGTATACATGTACCTGTAACAATTCTTTGAGATGATGTGCAACTTGCGAAATTCCAGAGTCTAATAAAATGAAACCTGCATTTTATTGGCAATAAATTCGGATGCCTAGTACATATGCTCACGGTCGACTCCCAAGCACGCCTTACTAGATCTACAGATGGTGAATATATAATCGTGTGGCCCTATATGGTGTACAATTTATATATATACATGTAAATCGTTCATATAATATAGGCCTACATGTATACATATTTTGACACACGTCATCAAGGTATATCGCTCAGGTTCAAAAGAGTACATGCGCCACAAACAAGTTGCAATATGAATGAGTCAATTTAATAATAATCAACTTGGTACACAACGTTTCATATGGCACCTCTTTAAAAAAAACATGGTTTCAAAATTTTTTAGTGACGTCACCCCCTCCTTTGGAAATAGCAAATTCTTGACTAGAGCGCGAACGAGGTTTCGAAAATGTGGAATTGAAAAATTGGAGTATCATTCGAGGAGTTGGGGGGCCATCGGGAGGAGCATAAATTCATTCAAGTGTTTACAAGTCTGGTTATACAAGATCATCAAGGGTGCTGTAAACCAGCAATATGGTATCATTAATTATACATTAGGTACTAAGTTGATTGGGATAAAGAAATTGAATGTCTATAGAAAGGAGTTGGTATATATAACAGTTCCACTTCTATTATAGGAGCAGAGAGAATCGAACGCAAATATCTCGATGTTGCAGACCAACGAAGAACACAAGTTTATCAATATATGGGGTAAAATTGTATAGGCATGAAGGTAGTAATATGAAAGTCATACAAATTTTTCAAGATTACAAATTTCTGCTGTTTTATATTTGTGCGATATGCCACCGGGGACCTAGAAGTTGGGACTGGATGATTTGACCTGTCACGATTCTTTGAATCTTCGGGTTCGAGATTTCGCTAGTCTATGGATAGCAAATGCATATCTTAGGTCCCACACACACACACGCGCACACACACTGGTTTTTTTCTCGAAATAGACTGGTGTGGTGGTGGTGGTGTGCATGAATGTGTGAGCAACGCACAAGAATTAAAATTAAAAAAAGTATTTTACATGATGAGAATCTATAGAGCAACTTTTTTTTCCCAAAAGGAAAACTGTACAATTCATAAATATATCAATGCAATGGTATCCTCGATGAAATTCAGTCATTCACTTTTCACTTTTCTATCAAACTCTCTCGCCCACCTGCTTTTAGTCATTGACCAAATAGAAACCTGGTCACGAATATGACACTGTTGATGGATGGACAAACGTTATTTTCACTAATTTGGAATTCATTGTGTTCCAAGCGTTTGACAATATTAGAATGTGTCGTTCCGGAATTTTTTGAAAAAACTCACAAATTTCCCAAAATATGATTATTTAGTTAATTTAATTAAGTCCATATGAGCGGCAATTTTAAAATCTGATGTTTTGACACGTTTTATCCTTCGGCTTGAGCAGATCACCGACACTGCATCATCTGCAAGATGGTGGACTCATTGATAACGTCAGGATCAAATTGGTTGGTGGAAACGCAATCAAAGGAGATCGACGCAAACCAAAACAGTAAAATTTTATCGCATCGCACAACAGCACCAAGACATAGACGACAGATTTCTCTCACCCAATGACACCAACCATTCTTCACTCGAAAGTCGACACTCAAGTCTCAACCAGCAGACACATCAACCAAATTTTACTCTCGTACACTCTTGGTTGCCCAAGTATAGCAAATTACCTGGAAGAGTTCAAGTGAAAAGCTATTGGCGCTCGCTCACAGCTTGCGTTACAAGCCCTTCACGTTTGCATGGGGGGATGTCTGACTAGATCTAGCTAGGTGTATGTATGTATGCATTCATGTGTATAACTGTGTGGGGAAGAGGGGATGAGGGTTAGGGGGATAGGTGGAGTGTAGTCCGCCATCACCAACTCCCCCACCAATGTCCCCACCAAATACACCCACATTCCCACTGTAATACCCTCGTCCCTGCAAAGGTGTATCATTTTTAATGTGCTTATATAATAGGTGATTAAATATAGCGGATGAATAAAAATGAGAATAAAAATAAATGTCTTTCGTATCGGTTTCTGCGTAGGAACGGCGGGACTAGAGAGAGGTCGTCATCGCGCGATCTTTTTTTTGGTCTTATGTGACATGCAAAATAGCCTTCTATATATAGCATGAATAGTAACCGAAGGGATTTGATGAGGTTGTAAGACAGGTAAAATTGCAAAACGAGTTGAATACGAATTGATTTGGAAACTGATACTCAATGACCTCACTTCAAGCCTCAAAAGATGAACTCAAGGAGCTGTTGTGAGACTATAGAAACCGCTAGCACTCCTAACAATTTAGTCACGACTAATTACACACTTGAAGCGAAAGGTTTCGCCAACATGCACGGCATAGGTCATCCACAATTCATGTTGTGCTACATGCGCAAATTTATGTGCAAGTCCACAAGTAACTCATTATGTATACAATTTAAATAGAACAATGGTTCAATGATGATGATGTGCATTACAAGATGATAATGCAGTAATAATAATATTAATAATAATAATGATAATAATAATATATATATTATATAATAATATTGTAAAGGAATAGTTCGTCAAGCCTCTCCTTCAAACTAATGTGGAACTAGTGCTGTTACTAGAACCTCATCAAATTTCTTCGCAGGATTTACATACAATCCTGTACCGGCCGTAGACAAGTCGAATATATCATCTACACAGAGGGACAATGGATAAGGGGCCAATTGGATTTGGTCTAGTCGTTGGATTTACTGTTGGCTTGGTCAGCTCGTATCAATAAATCATCTAACTCCACTTGCGCGAAAACGCACAAGAACAAGACTGAGTTTCGAGCATACCCTGCAATTTATCGACAGGTTAATTCAGAACGTTGGTCTTGAAGTAATGCAAATATTTTCAAAATCTTAACTGGACTTTTGCAATCTAATCACCAAAGTGTTGTTTCTGCTTCTTGATACAACCGATATAATAAATATTTGCCTTGTGTGGGTTTGTCTTCGATCGTTTACGATTCCTCTGATAAAGGGCAAGATATTTTTGCACAAGTTTAAAACGAACTGACCTACCCATTCGTCCCCCACAAACTTGTGGCTCAGTCTAGGATATATATTTTGTAAATAACGACAAAATGTTGATAAATCATACTTTTGGCAGCGGCTGCGGATGTTCTAAAGTTGACTGGCGGGAAATGATTTTTGGATAAATATGATCAGATAGGAAAAGTGGCATTACCTCGTTCGCACAAGAGTGAATAATAATAATAATAATAATAATGATCGATAGTAATAGTTGTAATCATGTAAATAATTTATTGATATATATCGATAAGAAAATTATGCAAAAAATAAAACTGATCAGCTAGCCCAATTTCTGTAACGCTGCGCACCCTACTTTAGTGTGTGAGTGTGTATACGTAGTCTACTAGCTCATCTGAGTACATCATAAAATAAGGATTATCGGTAGCGGCAAGAAATAGCCCATGAGCAAAAAATTAGGAAACACTTTGTACATGTTGAGGAGATTAGAGAGAAGAATTGGAGATAGAGCAGCAAAAAAGAGAAGTATAGGTTACATCGAGAGAGAGAACATGTTTCCAAAAAAATAAAATGGTGACCGGTGAGAATAGGACACTCACACGTCGTCGTTGGAATGTTCCTTTTTGCTAGTAAGAAATGGTGGAAGGTGGTAGTGGTGGAGGTGGAATTGGCGTAAGAAGGAGGAGGAGGGAGAAATTCGTAAATATTGACGGGCTCAGCAAGGACAACCACACATAATGATATGACTGGGAGCGTTCACACGGCTCCATCGCGTAACAAGGTTATCTGCTTCTACGAGTACTAGAAGAATCGACTTGCAAATTGGCACGTTCCAGGCATCTCTATAGCCGTTTCGGAAAGATATACAACAACGGATTTTGTTCTATACAATCTCCTATATAGCGTGTGTGCTGGGCGCGGGTACGGGGGAGAAAATATATGTACAAATTATTTTTGCGACTGCGATTTAGGTGACCTTTGTTTGTCTATGGAGTTGCATTCCCAACCAACACCACTGATCTGAAATTTTTTTTAAAAATAGAAAATTGCGGAATATACATACAATGTTTTAAAACTCGTATGTAGTGCGCAAGTCGTCAACTGTTTGGCAGCGGCACACGCACAAGAATGTCAAGGCAAAATCCATAATCCGGGCTTGTGTTTAGACAACAAAAAAAACCGACTTTCTCAAAATGTGGACGCACAAATTAAGTACAACAGCCGAGCACGTCTGATGCATGCAAGTACAATATCTCACTAATCGTCAAAGTAATTGCCAAATTTACGAGACCATTTAGAAAAATAAAAATAAGCCAAATTGCGGTACCTCTTTAACACGAGAGAGTAAATAATTTGAAGAGGGTGAGCAATCAAAATAATTTAAATACATACTCCATCGAAAATGACAAGCGAAATTCAAACAGTTTCAAACAGTGAAATGGAAATTTCACAAACTGTGCAATATTGACTGTCAATTTGCAAACATGCACTCAATAAACGAGAGCGGGATGGGGCAGAGGACAACAGTTACGGGGCACACAATTTTGACTAGAGTGTCTTCGTGTGACGCACACCACATACATGACACACTTACAATTATCAATCGGGCATAACTGGGCAATAGCGTTGTTTCGTATACCAAAGCATAGCTATTCGGCTGGACGCTCAACAAACAAGCTCATATATACGGTCAAACGTCGGCGGCCAAATATGAACCAGTGATAAAAGGTTGTTCTAATGATTGTCTACGAGAACTGCTCTGTAAGGCGTGGTTGTACTTGACAGGCCACGCCATCAACCCTTCTCCGAATACAGAACGGAAATAAAATTAACATGGTGGTGGTTGCCTTGAACCAAGCGTATATAAACAATGTATAAACAAAAATCCGGTACAGAATGGCAAGAAGCACTTGCAAAATGGACAATGAACGAAAGCGAGAGATTTTTCACTCTAGAATGCGCCCAGGTTTCTCTAATGACGTGGCAATGTATAATTTCAGAGCCAAGTTTTAGCGAAAACGCCATGAATTGGTCCATCTAAGGTTCATCGACGAGTAACAAGATAATAAATGGCTACATATATCCCGTTCATACAGGGGCAACCTAAATATTTTAACCACAAGTGTTAGTGAACTAGCTGACATAACAAATCCAAGACAAATAAAATAATTCAAGTTGAAAGACCGAGACTGAGTTTATTTTGTTATTAGAATTTGGTGTTCGCGTTTTTTCTCGATTTATTCTATGCAGAAATGGGCAAAAATATTCAGCAATATAATGCGATGCGTTTGTTACATCTACATTACATTGTACCGGTATGATATTACTCAATGAAAGAAATAAGACGCGATTTTGTGTCGTTTCAATTTCAATGTGTTTGTTCATCAAGCTGTTTCAAAGGCTAATACAGATGGCCCATCAAATTTGAACATGCTGATATTGTTACAAATGGTCCCACTAATACTTGTATGAAATACAACGCGCATTTTTGTCCTCTTGGGGGAAAAAACAGTATATAGTCTTCCTCAAGTGGTTCAAGCTGGTTAATTGTCAAGTTCTACTGCAATTCCTGGAGCAATATATCGTATGAATATTTCATGTGAGTATGACATGCTTCCATGCTTACAAACTATTCCCTATTTTAATTGGATTATGAAATTCTGCTCTTATATTGTCATACATAATTGAGATAGCACATGCAATTGCTAGGCTAAAAATATACACATTTCTGCGATTAGTCAGCTATAATATTGTGAGGCAGGCGGGGCAGACAGGACTTCCAATGCAAATCGACGGGAAAAAATTGGGCGATATACGGAGTACAATGGAGGAGGGGGTGCGGGTGCTTAAAAATATCAAGTCACACCATCGCTCATATTTGGTGAATACAAATTCATGTAAATCTAGTGATGGTCTATTTTCTGAAAAGGGGGAGTAGCCCAAAGACATATGTTTTTATATATAGCTCAGCGCTTCAACAATGGACGTATGGAGACAATTGCCTGACTGGCGCTCTCTCTCTCTCTAGCGAGCTTTCTTTCTAGAAATTGATTTCTCAAGTGTTCCCCCATCTAGACAAATAAATTGCAACGATGAAAATGAAATGCGAAACAGGAAATCAGTTTTTGGTTGGTTATCTAGATCATTTATTATGTCAAGCTAGAAGTGCACAATAGTTTGAAATCTCCGTGTTCGTGATACCAAATTTCATTTTGAAAATTTTTTCATCGAAGGTAATGAGCTATAGTAGATTGAATACTTGTTGTCCCCTCTTTCATAAAACTTGCTTTTCTTCCCCCTACTAGTCCTATAGATATGCAAATTAAAGTGTGAGAAAATTGTACCAGTCACAAGATTAGTTGTTTCGCGTGAAAATTTTCGCATCAAAGATACATGTCAGGCTTGATATTACGTAAGGTGCGTTCTACAGTGTCGTCATGAAACAAAATCGTACATTTCCAACAGGGTGATTCAACATTTGATTTTCATCGAGCACAACCAAGCTTAGAATGGGAAATCGTCGAATGCCGCTTCTATAGAAAATGCCATCCTCCTCCTGAATCAAATAAATAGACAACTGAAGTAGTCAAAAAAATAAAATAAATAATTGTGAACAAGTGTAAAAACGAGTGGTTAACGATTATTCATCGACAAACAAATGACAGGTCTCTTCAAAGTGAACAATTTTTTGGCTTGCATTTGCAACATGATATACATTATCAAGTACGTAAATAAAGGCTGCAGTCTTGTGTTTCTTGCAATAATGCACAAAAATGATTATTACCCTGTTCGGTTTCATTAACACGTGATACGTGAGAAAAAATGTACAGGGCTATATATTTCAAAGTAGAAAGGGGCGGGCACAAGGGCTAGTGGATGATAGGGGGGTGGGTGGATAGGAGGGCGAAGAGACGATGACAGGCTATAGGGGTCAACATGGATGCCAGGGGGAGGAGGGAGGAAGAGATGGAAAGGTAGGGACAGTCGATCATCAAAGGTGATTTATACATGTGGGGAATAGGAAAGTATGGTTCATGTGACCGGTTTCCATAAACCTCCAACGCCAAACTCTTCTGGCAACCACACGTGTGCTGACACAGCCAATTTCCAAATCGCCATTTTCTGTGTTTGTGTGTGTGTGGCCCAAATACTGTTTTGGTACGGTGCGACGTCGAGATTTATGGAAACGTGGCTCGATAGGATACATAATATGGAAGAGATCATCAATGAGTTTCAATCATATAGGAGGACAAGTTATATATATATATACAGGTATATATATATATATATATTTAGATGTATACTAGTGGGGCGTTGGTGGGGGAGGGGGCGGAGCAATCACTCGGGATTCATTTAATAAATAGGGGGAACTCCGCTAGCATTTTTACGAAGGAGAAGAGCATCGTCAATCAATGTTCCCATATACGATACGAGTTCGCACAAGGGGGTACACAAATTTTCGAGTTTCCCTTTTCGAAATCAAGTGACTAGATTATTCTACAAGTGGCCCTATGTTATCGAATGATGGAGGTTTCTCACGGATAATAAGACTAGAAGCCCTGAATAAGATCCTCCGATTGGCCTCGCGTTGGGCGTAAACACAATTTAGATCAAGGTGGTGATGGTGGAGGGGAGGGGGCGGGGTGTCAGGGCAGTACCAGCAAAAATACATGCGGTCTTCCACAGTCGTTAAAAATTCTATATCTATATCTAGAAAAGCGTGGGCCTATATTGGGATGTTTGTTATGTAACCCTCCCCAGACCCCTGTTAGCTTGCTTCACCATTCATCGGTACATTATTTATAATGATAATAATAATAATAGATAATAATAATTAATAATAATATATAACTGCTTTTCTACCATCAGATAAATTGAAGCTCATTTGATGACTTCCATTACATGTGTGTGTGTGTGTTTGTGTTTGAATATACATGTATGTATATATATATATACTGTATATATATATATACTTTTCATAGACCGATGTCTTGCTTTTTCAACATGGAAGAAAGGCAGGAGCAGTAATATCAAGGGAGGGGCTTTCGTAATGGGGGTAGATAGAGAGAGAGTGTCTAACAAATGATGTCATATAAATAATTCAGGCGATAGCGAATACTATCTCCGTGCTAATTTTTATACTACGGGTGGTGTGGTTCGCGCCTTGTCTTTACAAATGGCTGGCCAAAAGAAAACTAAAAAAATATCTTTTCTTTCACAGAGAATGAACAGATGCCATTGATAGATTCTCCAACAACTTTGCTATATGGCTCACACATAATGAATCCTCCCATCTAATATATGTATGAAAGTGACAGTCATACAATGCACATACATGTAGAATGTACATATACATGTACAGTATATATATTGTACATATATACATACACGAGTATATACAGTACATGTATAGAGTTCTCCTCCATTCCCTAGTGGACCGTCACAAATGAAATGCATCACCTTTCCAGGCTGAATAAATTTCACTAGGTCACTTTATGTTGATATGGTGAAAATTATATACTAGCATTCAACAAACAAGTCCATTTATAGAATTAAAAAATGAAACGTAAAACTTGCAACAAATCACGAGATGAGAGGATTCAGTACGGCCACATCGTTTGAAGAATACACGAAAACACAATAATTCAAGATGCCAATTCACTTGCAGGCAACGTGACGACACACAAGGAACACGACAAGCACATTTTTATGACCACATCCTGATGTTCACGAACTGATATAATCAGATAGCAGTGACGCAAACATTAATCTATGATCGAGATGTGAACATTATGCAAACTTCTTATCTCCGGAGATGATTTCAGCGCGTTAAATAATATTAAACCCGCCTCGTTTCTTTGAGATTTTTTTAGAACATAAAAAAAAAATTTCCTGGCATTATCATGACCATTAGAATTACAAATGTAGAGATATGATATATTGTGTCAGCTATGAATATGCGTTCAAGAGTTGTTAAAGTTAGAGAACTTGAATATTGTTTTCACAATTTTCTTTTAAAAAAACCTATGCAGATGCCTACATTAAAAGACGTTAATAAACGATTTTAATAACTGACTCATGTAGAAAATTGGCATATTCACTTTTAAATTTAAAACACCGAAAATATTGAAAATCCCAAATTACATTTTGGCGTAAAAATGACCACAAGGTTCCACCCTGGTTCTTAAGAGTTGGGCGAAGAAACGTTGCACCAAAAAAACGGCACACAAGAAGGTTGCGTAATGTTGAGCATCTTGTTCGTATCTCGCTGATTATACTTTTAGCAAAAATATAACACAAAAACAACCTTGGCGCCCTCGATAAACAGGAATGCATTTCACATCTAAACAACAGAGAAGAATTTTAGTAGAGAACTTTCTTTCCACCACCAAATATAAAGTACAACGCCGTGAGTTGTTTTAGATTGACTTGCGCATGTGTGCGTGATCCTAACACACCCAATAACTGGTTTACACTTTCCGAAAATGCATTGTAGTTCAACGGGGGCATGGTATATTTGCATCAACAGTGTTGTCTCAAAATAATTGTGTGCTTTTTTCATAAATACTGTACAATCACGTACGGGGGATGCGGCCGGAGTCCCGAGCCTCGAGCGGCAAATCGTCAGTGTGTGGGGTCTCGAGTCGCATCCCCCAATCACGTACAATAGTGAGAGAGATAGAGAGAGAGAGAGAGAGAGAGTTTCCTTTTATAAAAAAACGTTTTATAACATAAGAGCCATCAAACCCGGAGCCAGCCATTATAGGATCACATGAGCAGAACCACACTACCGAATCTAGAGCCTCTAAATATTTTTTTTTTGTATCTTAATAAATAGTATATATATTTTTTTATAAGTTAAATTAGATAATTGTGCAAGATAAATACATGTGTGGCAAGTTATAAATTCAACTGTCTATTGGCTAAGCATGACTACAAACTACTAATATGCTAATACTTTTTCGTAGTTTTACTTTTCATGGAGCCCTTTTTCTAGCTTTTATAGACAAGTTTTGGTGGTTATGTTTTTTGGCGGTGCGTTTTACAGGAAAGGATGGGAGAGGAAGGGGATATCTTTTTTCTTCATACAATCGAGTGTCTAAAGGTGGGATTATGATGATAGAGTACTGGAAATTGGGGCGGGGGAAGAGGTATATATTCGCGTGATGGCGAGCATTGGGGTAATGGATCTGGGATTTGGGCACGGGATCTGGTAAATCGTAGGCGGGAGCTTCTTATATTTTTTTTGTGCTGCAAGAATTTCCTATATCATTGATACTTTTTCCATGTTTATATTATTATATTTGGATATTTGACTAGTCTAGCAGCGCCATCTATAAGAAGTATTAATTGTAGTGGAAGTCTCTCCGGTCGCACTTGTGCTCCTGTGAATTTTGGGTCCGATCGCGTTGCACAGATTTCTTGCTCTCTCTCATATTTTTTGGCATTCGTATCGGTAAAGAGGCGTCTGCACACTGGGGGTCATGACCTGTGACCTGGTGGCGATTGTCCACCCTTTTTCAACCCCATTATGGACAAGATCGACCCGCTATCTTCACCGCTCGCGTGCCTTTCTTTCGTCCAATTGCGATTGTCCATTTTGTGGTGAGGGGAGTGGGATTCGTGTGATATATTTTTTTAATATACTTGCCGACCGAACATGTCGAAGCTATATAGATTAGACCTGGAGCACCTTTGAAGCGTCATGATGGACGCACCACCGTAGCACAAATGTTTTGCAGTTTTTTTTGTTCTTCAAGCACGAGCAGCGCCATCTTCTGGAGTGGGCCGGAAACAAGGCCCATTTTCCTGCTCCGCCGTCGTCCAATCGTCTCGCTCGCCAAAAGCGGCTGACGTCACTGGCGTCAGGTGTCCTCGGCGTCGCCGGGAACCGACACCTAGCGTGTCTAGGTGTCGTCATCGTCGGTTAGCGTGATCCAACGTCATTATACTGTATATATATAAGAAATAGACCTCTTCTCACGTTTTTCCGATTGGTCAAAGAACACCGCATCGCTCTGGTTTTTTTTTTTTTTTGGTTGGGGAGAGTGAGAGAAGAGCGACTCAGCTGGTTGGGGACATTTCCGTTTTGTGGATGGATGTAAATATATACTTTATATATATATATTAATATAGTTATTCGTGTACTATTTTCCGTGTATCTTCATATATTAGGGGGTATTTGGCAAAAAACGTCCTCGATTCAGTGATGCTTAAGTAGATGGCCTTCTCAAAACTGATGCTTGTACTCTCACGTGGTTGTGGTTGTGATTGCTGTCAACTGGGTGAGTCTAAAACAAAACAAAAATTAGAAATGGATGAATTAAGAACCAACGAAAAAGTAATTGTCACAAGAAGAAGAATATTCTACTTCTATTAATATCTTAGCAAATGAATTATGCTTCAAATATTGAATCCCTGTATTTGTGTCGAAAAAAGAGTTATCATATAACATGTACAGCATATTTGTGTTTGCTATATGTTTTAAGGGAAATAAATGAAATCTTTATTTTCAAGTATCATATCTCAATATTACTCAGAAAACAAAGTTAACCAAATCAATATAAACAATGTATTGCATAACTGTAGATGCACATGCATTTTGTTTACGTCGAAAGTTGCATGTCGAAACATTATATTTTCCCCCTAATCAACTGTAGTCAACCGCACTACAGGAGTTATGAACCCCTCATGGTGCTTAGACACTATGCGAGGGGCACCCCAGTACCCCGGGATCGAAATTTTCGAGAGCCCACACCGGGAATTGAACCCGAGACCGCTGTGCTAGTCAGTAAAAATGCACATTTGTCAAGAATTTCCTGATGCAATTATAATTTTTGCTTGCATGTATGACATACGAGTGTACAATCCCATTTATAATTATACAATCAATTATAATTCCTGAAGAAACAAGAGATTACACTACATATATATAAGCATTACACGAATACGAAATGTGCAAAACATGTACTCGTCAAGAGAACAAGTTGATCAACCCTATAGGTGAACGACTCGCAAAACGTTTTCGATTTTGAACGGAGGAAGGAAAAAATTGCTCCCACGAAATTTATATAAGCAAATACTGCATATCGACTGAACGGAGGCAGCCGCATAAATCACAGGCACCACTAAAGAGAGATCACATCAGGACATGCTGCGTTGGAGGAGGAACGGTCGAAACTTACGTGTGTCACACACGCACCGGTGGTGCCTATGATTTACCCACCGCGGTTGCTATAGCTACTCCAATCGGAGTTGACTTTGCGATTTGTGGCTTCGTATCCAAGGTTACTCGATGGGAGGTTTGGGGGGGGGGAGTGTGAGGAAGGGAGGGGAGGGTGGCAAACACACGGGAGAAGAAACCAATCACTCTGAAAGACGAGTAAATAGAGTGTGTGTTCGCTTAGGACCCGGATTCTTTGGGTTTAGATGCAATCCGACAAGGAGTGGGTAAATATACTAACACGGGCGTCTGCTTTTCTGCAAGCAAAGAAAGACAGCCCTGGGCGCACAAAATTCAGGAATACTGCCTGTTTCTAAAAATTAAATTTGGTTTTTCTGATAAGAGTAACGTTTTTATTATAATTTTATTATTTTTAATGAAGTTGTAGCTTGAAAAATTGGGTTGTCAGGATTTGTAGGATAATATAAATGCGAGAAAGATGACCAGATTTGTTTGTCGTTTATTTGAACAAAATCCTTACACCCGTACCTTAGCAATTTTGTCACAAAATAAAATATGAAAAACTGATAAGAATTTAAGTGTACCCTTTAATCGATGGTTTGTCCCCGTACGCCACTATAAATAAGGCACTGTAACCAGAGTTCTCTCGCTCCCCATATCCCACACATGAAAGGCCGGGTCACGTGAGCCCAATATGCACGGGAGCTTGGTTCCGCATTCCACATCAGTGCTGCGCATTCGATATTGCGGACCTTCTACCCCGACCCATTCTAATGAAAAGGAAATATCTCGACGAAGAAATTGCTCGCCGATCGATCCGATCAGAAGTGCCAGAACGAAAATGGCGCATACCACAAACGCAAGATACTCGTAAATATTCATCTCAAAATTCATAGTCGGAGAGCAGCGGTGATTTCATGAGACGGCAACCGAAGCACCATGTCTGTTCTCTGGCCACTTGTGTGCCAATTAAATTTGACAAAAGTATGTCTCTTTTTGAGTCTTATCAAAATCGCCCTTTTAAAATCTACTAGACTTGAATAAAATTGTGTCAAACTGAAAATTAAAAAACCCGAAGTGAATGCCTAAAGTTCGCATCACATAATTTCTAAATCGTTGTGAATATTTTATATAATCAGAGAGTATCAACTATCTAATTTAAGATTTTGCATTAACAGTGATCTTAAATTTCATAGTTTGCTTCTGCAAAAAAATTCAAGAACATCTTCGGATGCTGTCTTGGGTGAATTCACGACGTTCAACGATGTTGATTCTTGTATTTTTCGAATAAAATAGCAACTACGATTCTGTTTGAGACTTATTGCTGCTTACAAAAATGCCCGCGATTTTGTTTCAGAAGTACGTTTACCTTTTGGCGTTTTCCCTAGACGTGAGTGTGTGTCCTAGTAAGGTCGGTTGGCGTCTTTCGGACGCTTCAGCTGCACCTTCAGTCGTTTCATCCCGATTTGGAACCCGTTCATGGCCTGTATTGCCGCCTGCGCGCTCGCCGGATTATCAAAACTAACAAAACCTGGAAAATAAAGATGAAATACGAGAATGAGACATATAACAACGGTATAAAAACACAACACATGCGGGCATTAGATAATGATCATAAAAACCGAGCTGGCAGAACAACTTTATGTTGCCACTATCGCTCTATTTCTCCGCCTTCGACTTGTCGCATCGGAAAATCAACGAAGTATTGTTTCCGTGAAAACAATAATTATTAAGTTAGCAGATCTGAGAATTCCGTTAAAACAATATCACTGTTTCAAATAATTTCTGTTTCCTCTATTCAAAATTATTGCTTATTCCATGGTCCTTTGTTGCCCCTTGCAATAAAGCAAACACTACTTGCACGTTAAACGCCTGTTTCCAAACACTGCTGCGCCTAGTTAATAGGCAATCACTGACTACACAAATCTGTCGCAAGTTTCGATAAAGTGCGACAGTTCGCCGATTCGTATTCTACACAAGAAAAATGAAACTGTAATGCTGATAAACAAGATGTGGTTATGTCCGATACTTTTTACAGATTTCGAAATATGACACACACACCACACACACCCTGTAAATCTGTCATACGCCGTGTGATAAATGAAGCCATGTTTCAACTGGTAAATGGTCGTCTGCTAAATTTATATATTTCTGACATGACCTTTTACGTGTCTGGCGAGATAATAACGCAGCCTATTTACTTTAATGCGCGATATGCAAAAAAAGTAGCATATGTTGCAACTACATGCATATATGTGTGTAGGACGACATTCAAGTCTACGGACATGGCGCATATATATTTCTATAAATAAATTATACATGTACTTCCGGTTTCCCCAGCTTATTTGAGGGAAACCGGAGACTAAAAAAACCAGTTTCGGTCCGTTACTTTGCTTGAAGAAAGCGTAAATGGAAGAATTTATTTGCCTTTTTCCCTTCCATTCTCGCAAGCAACAAATTAAGCTTTCAACCCTAAATATATATATCGTGTCACAAACTGTACTTGTCTAAATGATATCGTCTGGGCACGCTCTGGTCCTCCAACTGCGGAAAAGAGGGGAAAGAGAGAACACCCCAAATGGACTGTATACCAACATCGCATAAAAGTAAACAGTAGTAACCCCAAATGCCCTAACTGCGAAAAAGCATAAAAACTCTGGCTGGCATCCATAATCTCATTTTTGTGCAATTTTCAAAAGAAAAAGGAAACAAGCAAAAGTATGCCGAGTATTGTATGGAAGAGAGGACTCGTGAGGCTAGAAATTTATGGTCCGGCTCTATATTGAAAAAAAAATTCAACTTGGATAAATGGTTATCCCAGTCGTCTAAAAATTTACGAACACGACAATGCATCAAAACTCTGTCCGTCCATTGGATAGGAGTAATGCGAAAGTGAAAGAAAGATCAAAGACATGTCTTCTACTTATGTTGGATTAGAGAAAATCCATGACCGGGAATCATCTACAACCTCGATGACAGACGCAGTACTGTATAACAAATGGAACGGAGGAACAATAGGTTTAACGAATCTAGCCATCGAGTTGCTTTTGAAGACAATTCTTTAAAACTTTGACCTTTTCGAAAACAACAATTTCTTTTACATGCGTTCTTTAATCGTGCGACGGTAAATATTTCCGCCTAAAGCATCGAAAAAATATATTAAATTCCAGTTATTTCATAACTTTGAAGGCTTTTTACAAATTGAGTTGGTATTTTGCAGAGCTGTGGGTCGTCAAAATTCAAAACTACAGGGATTCAGAAAGTTTCTCTCGTACATGTAAATAAGATTACGTGCATATGATGCAAAAGCATGTTTGTACTGTAAATGTGTTTGTAAATGGAGTTAACAAATGTTTCGGGTGAAATACCAGTTGAACAAACAGAAATTTAAAAAGCGTTTAATATGAGGGCTTTGTTAATAAAATAAAATGAACTAACTACGCGCTAAAGGTAATAAACTAATCAGTAAAATAATTTCCAAAATACTTTGAGGGATAATTTGAAACACATTGAAACAACAAATGAGATAAAAAATAAATCTACTAAGAAAATACTAATTAAATAACCAGAAAACAAATAGACTGTAGATGATTAAGGAAAAATTGTTAGCTCCCAGTGATAGTAAGATAGCTGAGGGAAAAAATAAAAACTGTATGCACTAAGTAATTTATCCCTATACTTTGTTTCACTACGGGTGTTCATCGCTTTCACCTATGCACTTTGTATCTGACAGAAAGAAGCCATCTTTGCTCCCCATTCGTCGAGTGAGCAGGGAGCAACGATAGTCGGCATATCGTGGCAGAAGTCGCGTAAACTAGATATCTCGACTTGGCAGCGACATTCTCGTGAATGGATAATGGCGGCGGCTTAGAAGACAAAACTCGACGGATAAATGCTTGGCGATGCGTAAAAGAAGAGCGATTAGGAATATATAAACGGCAAAAAGAAAGACGGGCAAAAATGGGCGAAGAAAAATGGAGGTCCCTGTTTTGATGGGAGAAGATTTACATACACGGTTGTGGGTTGCCAGCAGTGACATTTCTGACGTATGCCAATAGGAGCCAAGGCCCAGGGTGCTCACACTATGTCGAAATCGATAGAAAACAGAATCGTCATATCGTACGCGAATTTCTGATTTCACACATGATCTCATGTGGATTATTTTTTCTTTTGAAGATGGATATATTTAGAAGAAAAAAACCAAACACTAGTTTTGTTTGGTTGTTGATTGTTGGTTTGTTTGTATTTGTCCGACTACGTCTGATTAGAAACAAAATAAACTTAACTTTGACACGCACGATTCCAGCAATATTTCATTTTTTCATAAGTCAAAAATTACGAATACATTTAAATTGAAATCGCACCATCAGTCAGTCTAATATACTGTAACTGTATAAGCAAAAGATAGAACCAGATCGCTCCTAGCGGACATGTGAAGAGTGTGCCTGCACACAGGTGGTTCGAATCCGTCTTGGTTGGCTCAACAGAAAACTAAGAATGACACGTCGACCCACGTTTTAAAGTTCATTTGACCATTCCTCTTATCCGAAACTGGAGGGCGCCTCAATAAAACTACTTGCCCGGAGCGCTTCGTTTTGCTAGCGAAGATCTCGGTCACACAAACAAACAAATAAGCGGAGTACAGTCTTAGCTCAGTTACGAAGATATGTCGACGAGGGCATGAAATGGTGCGTGAGTCGCCAGATGGAAATATAAAAACTGGGAAATGGCGCGGGTGTGCAACTTTTCCCATCATCATCCTCTCTAGGATGATGCGACAGCGCATGTGTGTGTGTGTGTGCCGAAAGATGATCACGGTCGACTGATCTCGCGTCTCTTTCTCTTTCGACCGACATGAGCGTAAGATTCGGATGAATGAACGCCGACAAGCTCCATTGCTATGTACACCTATACGAGGGGGGAGGGGCGGCCCGTTCTAAAAACGGTAGACTTTCTACGCTAAAAAATAGTCGTAATAAGTCAACACGCAAACTTTCCCAAAATATGTTTTTGAAGACAACCAGAAACCCATTTAGCAAACTAGAAATAGTAAATTGGGACGAAGAAATACTGTTGGTGCACAACGATAAAATACTAACATGTTTAACAAGATTTAAAACTTGTACGTTTTTTTGAATGAGTAAAATAAAGGGGAAGTTGTGCACAAGACGAACAAGACTTGGCGATAACTCACTCTTTTTACAATAAATAATAGTAAACTTATTAAAAAAATTAATTCACTTAACTAGAAAAACGTGGAAAATGACGATATGACTATGACAACTATTACAATTACCCAAAGTAGACAGTTTTGTTATTTTAATGAGTGTTTACGTAGATGTACTATTTTTTAGATGCACAGTATATTGATACTAAATAAATGTTTCTTCTCACAAGCAAAATTGTTATTTAACATAATTATTGTAATAAAAGGCAGTATGCCAATTTACTGTATTATGTATTAGCTATTAACGTGGCTTGTGTGAACATTATCTGCCTTGTCAATTGCGGGGTCAATCATTAGACAAATAGCAAACTCAAACCAGATTAAGAAAACCTTAATTCCATGATACGACTATAGAATATCATGGCTTGGCCTAATCCTAAATTGAAACTCAGGTCAAGTCAAAATTTATAAATGTTCAACAAATTGAAGATCAGTCACCCACACGAAGTCCCTGTCACTCCAATTTTTAGTGTAGGTTTTGCAGATCTAGTTGAATAAGACAAGCGTGCCGCCATTTCCTTTGAACCTTTAAGATCATTTGAAGCCAACTCTGGTGCCGGAGATAAAACAGCCCAAGAAATGACGCACGAATAAATAATCCAGCTTACCGAAACATTTGCTTTGATTCGTGGCCCTGTCGATGAACACTTTGGAACTGATAACGTTGCCAAAAGGTAGGAACATTTGCATTAGTTCCGCATCACCGAATTCTTGAGGTAAATGATAGATGAATAAATTACAGCCCTCTGGACCTGAAAGAAAAGCAAAAGCGCTTGGGAATAAGACGATAATTGGGTGATCACAAGAGTAGGAAATGGAAGCTGACATTGTTTTTTTTTTGTGTACACAAGCCCTCGTACGGTTGACTGTCGATGAGGAAAGGAAACTTTTGTTTCGCGACTGGTGCGCTTGCATATTTAAACACGAATAATCTTCTTCCGATGGAAGTAACAAGAAAATATTCAATATTTAAAGCATCATTTCTATTTCATCTCTACTGGAATATACACCAATGTAGGAAGTGTCTCAACTAAGAAGTTTCCATCTCGACTCGCACATCCAATATTTATTTAAAAACATATTAAAGGCTGAGCTAATTTTAGTTGACAACATGTAGGAAAAGAGGGTTCAAAATGGCTACTGTATCACCAAGTTATCCAGTTAACCATATTATAAAGAAACATGCTACAATTTCTTATATATATACATGTATATATCAATTTCATAGAATCGGAAAAGTACATCAATTGAAGTAAGGCGTTTACAAAAAATTTTGCTACTTTGGGGAGGGGGGGGATATATTTAAAAGAATTTAAGTATTTCTGTAACTTTCACTAACAAGCTTTATAAGTATTTCTCAGGACATTTACAGAGAGACCCAAACTGGAGATAATATTTCTTGAATATCATCATCCACAATAGGCTTTGATTAGTCACTAGGCATGCGAAAACAAACGCACGCAACACGAAGATGACTCGATATAAAAAATATATTTCTATGAACCAAAGCATTGATTCCGACCACGTATATGATACTCAAATTTGGGAATAATTATTAAATTTGTTTACATAATTTTATATAGACGATTGATTGCAGACCGTCTTTTGTCTTGTTAGCCTCAAGCGGGCCGACTCCGTACCAGCATTGTGCTAAAACGTTAGGAGGAAAAATGGACTGAATTTGCAAAAGTATACATTGCTCGCCAAATTGTCATATATGTATATATATATATATATAGATAGAACGATATTAAATTAACGGAACTGCAACTTATAACCGGAAATCACAGCGAGGGTTCGTTGCAATGCATACAGTGTATAACATGTCAGTCCTCATCAAACTACTTAACGTGACTAATGTATCTTCTTAAGGACAATTTTGCACCCGTTTTTAACGTTAAAATTATTGTTTTAAATATATATTTGTTATATCGAAAAATTCGTTAAGGAATATTTAAAAAAATAAAATCAAAAGCTCATTTCCACTTGTCGTCGAAAGTATTTCTAGCCAACTTAGTTGATCCATCAAAAACTTTTGGAATGAATCAACGTGCAACAGAATAAATTTCACAGAGCGAGTTTTGGTAGTTTGTGAGCACATTTCATTTAAACATTGGTTGTTTTCTCTAAACGTCAGGAGGAATTGAGCCTTGCTAATAAATGCTTACGGTTATAAGATAATTCGTTTTATAAATAGAAACCGAACGAAAGAAATTCCACGTTACCTTCCCTTTGCGTCTGCGGCATCATGGCGGCCTGCTGACTCAGAGCTTGCGTAAATTGCCCATAGGCGGCGGGGTAGGCTGCTGGAATAGGAAACCCTAAATAAAAGATCCACAGTTGGCAAACGCTGAACAGTTAGGCTCAATTGCTTGTCTGATGAGATTAAACTAGTGATCAGCGATAGTTTAAATAAAATTATGATAGTAAATTAATAAAATATATTTAATGATTGCAAGCAGATTTCAATTGAAATAATCATTTCGAAATCAGTATCTTTAATTTTAATACTAAATGAAATAATTTTGGATTTACAAATGAAGTTTGTTTAGTCAGCACACAATAATGCCGATCTCGACAACTCTATCACGCATCACTAGATTGCCTCAAAATAAAGAGTAATACTATTTCGAAATTTTTATATTCCAAAATCATTTTTGTGTTATGAAGCGCTGCCGATAGCTGAAATTTATTGTCACAAGTAGTTTATTGTAACTACGTTGGTGGTGATGATATTTGTATGCCTGATCACGATACTGAAATTGATAAGAACTATATAACTACGTAGACGTAGGTTCATTTTGAAATTGCATGGGATGTACACAACAACTCCGTACATTTCTTTTTGCTTTAAAAATATTGCTTCCGTTTGATCAGAGTCTCTCAATGGCTCGCGCCGGTTAGATAAAAGTGAATCTTGATACATAATTCAGACAAAGGATGATAGGATATCTTATGACTCTTTTAAATTGAAAAATGCGCCGATCAAAACAGAAATCCAAGAATTCAATATCCGCAAACAAGAGTATAACGTTAGCAAATCTTACAGCGGCTCTATTTTCTGTATGAAAAAATAGAAATTTGCTGTTGCCAGCCATAACTAATCAATACTTTTCCCAATGGGAGAAAAAATACGTTGTAACTGAGCAACAGGTTTAACCTACAGTCTGTATGTTCAAACTTAAAAACCGGTATTGTCAAGATACAATAAATATTTAAATTACATTTGTAGTGTCTTATTGAGTCTTGCCAACTTGGACGTTGTCGTTTCCCTCAGTTGTGTCCTGGGGTTTGCCGGGCTTTCCCTGTCATTATTTAATATTTCCAAAAAATTTTAAATTCTTGCCACAAAAAAAAAACTAAACGTTTCCAGAGGTTCAACTGGGGTAACTTGCTCGCAAAAACTGAGTAAAAAGCATAAAGATATTTGTGTATTTCGTAAAGAACGACAAAGTACGTGCTCCTAATTAAATCTTTTAAACTCAACTCTGAACTGCTACGGACTATTTGTGTCAGACCACATTCACCATTCTCTCAGACCTAATATCAGCCACCGGTAGAGCAGAACATTCGTCGACCGAAATATTTATCGATAAAGATTAGCCCGTTGAGCTCTCTATTCCTGCCACATCTCTTTTTCTTCTAACATAAAGATTCCTCGACGGTGGTAGGTTTATCGATTCTGAACGCTGGAGAGATTGAAATTTTTATTGTATATTTCCAATTTTTCGAAGAGCACATCCTGAAGGCAGGAGAGAAGAGAATGGATCGGCTAAAAGAAGGACTAAAGCGACTGGGTATAGAGAGATGATGGGGAGAA
>JAQGBY010000464.1:0-44535 GCA_034698785.1 Mycogona germanica | reverse complement strand
TGTAAAGCTAGTTTTATTATGTTTTATTGAAAATTGAGATCCGTCGCTCCGTCGCTAGCGAATTATGATGGTGTACTCACGGTATGTTCATTTTATGCCGTTTCATTGAGCCGTTCTGAGATTTTGCTCTGCACACCAAAATCCAATTCTTAGTTTTATAATATAAGATATTTAAATAATTAAAGTCTCAACCGCACACTCTGGTACAAACTAACTGCATTTATCGGTACAGATTTCATACAAAAAATAACATTTATTACAAATATTACGTATTTACATTGGTTCAATGATACAGTGTACTCGTTCGTTCCTGAGGACATTTACAAATAAAGCGACTAGCTGTATAATAATAATAATAAAATATAATTGATGCGAAAAGCAAAATGGCTGAATTGACTAATGAAGCTAGCATCCTCTCCACACAGTAATATCATCGCCTATTAAGGCAGTTGTTCTTCTGTTTCTGAAATAAGAGATACGAATTAAATAAAATAGACGAATCGAATCTATATTGGCAAAAAGTGAAGTAAGTAGGAAAATAAAAATGGCGTTGGTTAGCTCAAGTACTAGCAAAGATTTCCGGTAGAGACGAATTTGACATCGATGGAGGCTCCGCCATCTTGTTTACCTACATGGTAAATGCTACTCCGTAAAATGATGAATTGAAGGCTGAACGAGGAACAGTGAAATTATTTTCTTACCTTATGAGTGGTGGTTTCTAGCCACCTGACCCTTTCAGGGCGGGAGAACAGCAGAGGGTGACATTTTGGGAGGCGGGCACAAAACAACACAGAAGATTGCCCCCGCAATCTTGGTCAATCGTGCAGGTGTAACATGGAAACACTTCTGACACTTCAGGGCATAGTCCTTCTTTAACTAGCCACCAAAAGAAAAATCATAATAAAAATTAAGTTTGTTTATTTGCTGGCAAAGGTCCGCAAACGTTTCTTGTGAATCACAGCTTGTTCTTCTCACCCATGACCTTCAGAAATCCTTGGATGCGCATATACAGCAAGATATGGTTTTCTTAGATTTTAGCAAGGCTTTTGACACAGTCCCTCACCAACGATTATTAGCTAAAGCAAATGGTTATGGTATTAGTAATCAAGTTTTAGACTGGTTAGCAGCATTTTTAAATAGTAGAAAACCACAAGTTATTGTTTCAGGTGTCCACTCTGAATGGATTGATGTGACCTCAGGAGTGCCCCAATTAAGGCAGTGTTTTGGGACCCATTTTGTTCCTGTTGTACATCAATGATATATACAGTGCATGTGAAGTCGTCCAATCCAACATGAAACTTTATGCTGATGATACAATGTTGTACAGGGGCATAAAATGTGACCGGGACTCAGTTGAATTAGAGAGAGAGAGAGCAACTGAAGTGAACTATTCACTATTCTATTGAAGCTATTCAAACAATGTATGCAGGTAATAAGAGAAAAATTCTTACCAAAGTTCGTAGGAAACCACCAAAAAGGATTAAATCTGATGAACCAAGTGCCGCACGAAGTAAACAGCAACGGGACTAGCAATATAGTCATCACTGAAGTCATGATATCCAGGACATCGAATAGTCTCTCCCGAATAGTCCGCAATCCTGCTATTTTTTCCTACAATGATTCTTCCGGGAATTCCCCAAATGTGACCGCCTTCCTCCAAAATATTCAGACAGATAGAAAGAAAAAACTCGAGCGAAAACAGAGCTGCGAGAAAATGAAAAAATCGACATGCAGTATGCACAGACGTTATTCTAATTGCAGGACAACAGAATCACACCTTCATCTCAGTCGGTGTCGATGTGGTGGTGCGTCTAGCTATCCACCCACTTGAGCACAGCTCGACCAATGTAAACTGTTTGACCATATCGACGCTCCAACTTCCGTCGTGACAGCTCCAGATCACTTTTGTAAGTTACTGGAACATGAAATACTAGATTTCTAGAATACTAGACTTTGTTTTGATTAGGTCATAGAGGCTGTTCCACAAAGGATACTTAGTGCTAATGGGACACGCGTGGCTTAATTGCAATTGGCGAATGAATTCGTTTCCTCCATGCACGAATATGTACATAGACATAATTCATTCGACATATTGGCTAGTGGCGACGGGATGAAGAAACTAAGAAAAAATCGACGAGTCAACTTCAAACTTTGTTGGCTTAAAATATGCCTGTAGATGATGATCAATGACGTTAAAATGTTATGACACCAAAATAAAGAATTCTGATTCTTATGTTAAAACTAGATCACAGACACCAAAATAAAGAACCAATCAAGGTTATGTGTGACTGAGTATAAAAAATGGAAATACAGAAATAGCTAATCAGCAAACGTTTGTCAAATTAAATATCTAATCCGATTTAACGAAAATGATTCTTCCTATTTTGTAAAATTGTACTCAGATTCGGGAAAATGTCTGGCATCACAGGTAGCACGTGAATGGCGCTCAAATGTTCGGCGCCATTTTGGTCAAGTGAAGACGCCATTTTTGAATTTTCCGGGAGAGCGATGGTTTAAAACTTCAACGGCTGATATTTCGAGAGATGCGCAAAATCAAGACCTGAAATAACTTTCACTCAGCTACACATTTGCGGAACAATCTACAGAGTATTAAATTTCGTAAAGCCGTTTATAAGTAAACGTCAAGGCAAGATAAAGAAAAAAGCTAAAAATATGACAAACTTTCATGATTATAATTATTTTTAGTAGCCGGTGATAAAAACATAAAGAGCATAAAGTATGTTTTCATTTTTACTAAAGAACATATGGCGCAAACACAGAACAGTGTAACAAACGGCAACCTTTTTTCATTAGATGTAAATAAGTGTGAAAATATTAATGACGTCTGAGGTAACGAAACTTCACTTTCCAGCTCCCTCTCTTTCAGTTTTCCTAGTTTAAACAAATTTTATTTGTTAATTTTTCAAATTTATTTTTGGGTTTTGACGAAAGTGTGGGTGGGATCAATCAAGTTGTCGATATTTTTCGCCAACTTCTATCGCTTTGTACTTTCCGAGTTTTGCCACCTCGGATGTCGTTGATTTTTTTACGCTTAATACATCAAACGAAAACGGGGGGAAATGTGTTTGCGCCATGTGTTCTTTTGTAAAAAAAAAAAAAAGAAAAATACCTTATATGATTATAATATAGTTAAGCAGCGTGCACATTTTGGATATTCAGCCAAGACGGTAAAATCAAATCAATCATTTTGAATCATAACTAGCGTCGTTTGTAATGTTGTCGTTAGCACGATGACATTTTCGACACAAAAGTTGCCCCAAAATAGGCGTTGGCAGAGATATTAATAGCCAGGAAACAATGTTCCATCCCGGCCAAACCACAATCTTCACACGTATACGTCATTGCAATGAACACGAACACACAATCAATCGGCAATCATTGTTTCCTTTCACAGAATCGCGACACCAAAAGGCATGGCTTGTAAATATGTCCCAATCGAGAAATACAAAATAGCTAAGCGACATTTTCTTTAATTAATAACCTTGCCAAAAAATTCCCCCTACCGTCAAAGGGTTTTGAGGTTTAAATATTAGACCGTGTAACAGCATAATTGGCGCAGTTGAACAGGTGTCGAGTGGTCGAGAGAATAGCGTGTTTTCCTCGTGGCCCGTGATCGCGGTTTCGATTCCGGATTCCGAATTTTTTGTAACACGTAGGACGAACACGGTGATGGACCTTCTTAACAATATAACCGAAACATTCCGATGGTGACCCCTCCCCCCTGTGTGTGTAACTGCCGTATATACTTTATGCTTTGTTGTACTCTTTTGAAAGTTTGCTTCATTGAATCATTGAATATTTGCTCTCACGCACAAATTCACCTAATCCATAAAACTATATTTTATGGCGACCGGCATTTGATCATCCCGTTATTTAGTATCGGCATAATAAATGTATATGGGCTATCCCTATCCTAGATCTCAATAGATATATACAAAAATATGAGGAACAGAAACTATCGGCTAACCCAATAGGACAATCAATCATAAATAATAAATAGATTTCAATGACTGCAACCAAATACGCTAAATTACATTTTGCAGCGCAATCATGTCAAGGGAAACAGCACAATCACACATGCACTTGTGCATGGAAAAAAATTGAATAGCTGCATCAGTTGATGGAAATTCCAATTTTATATCGCTCAAAAGTAAGTCCTTGATAAGAGAGCTTTTGTTTGTCCTTAGAGAGGGATAAACAAGAAAATGGACAACTTTGCAAATAGGGTTCATCGCATTTTATTTATCAGATAAATCAATATCTTACAAGTTGTTTAGACAAAACTATGCATTACTTTTGTGTCGACGGGATTAAAAGAATATGCGGGATATGCAATAAATTAACAATACATTTTAATTGGTAAATTGAAGGACAAAATGTAAAATCCAATTTCTAATTAGGGGTTCCAATCCATGTAGCTGCTGAAATTGAAAGGTATGAAATTCCAATTAAGGATCAACGATCAGTCGCTTTTCTCACACACTGATAATCTTTTGTTTTAGAAAAAAATTGGAATGGAAGAAAAATGGCACTAAATATGAATGAAGATGTCGAAAAAAATCAGCGTATTTCTAACAACAAACTGAAAAGTCAAGAAGCTAAGGAGGAAACGAACGGAAACAGAAACGAACAATTAAATATCGTAAGCGTAGCGCGCAGAAACGACGCAACTACAAGAAAGACACAAGAAGGCAAATTTCAATTACCGATATTCTTTTTATTGATAGCAAATGGAGTTAGCCGCCTCTGATTCCATCGACACAGCATTTGTTACCGGATGAGCTGGAAACGGGTGGGCAGCATTTAAGGGTCCCGACACAGTCGCCATCAGTTCCACACGTAAGACAAGAAGCTAGTCGAATGACAGTAGGGCAGGCTCCAAGTTTGGCAGGCGCTTCATAAAAGATTAGAAAAATAATTTATCCGTGAACTTCTTGTACACGCACTAAAACAAAATTTAAACAGTACGAGTAATATTGTATATGGCAAACTTCCACGAAGTTGAAATAGCTTAAAGCCAGAGTAAACTCATTTGACTACTGAGTATTATTGAATAAATGTTTTTCGAAACAGATCAAAATAATTTTGCCTACTAATTTCCGCCCGATATATTCACAAAATAAAATGAATCTAATTGAACTCACCGTCCGAATCATCATCAGGATAGTTGAACGCGGTGCACAAACCGACCGCCAATAAACCGACGACCAGAGCTCGCAACAGAGCCATAATGTCACGTAAAAGTATCGACAAAGAAAAACAGAATCCAAGTTTTCAACGTCAACGAAGTTTTATATGGATGCAACGTCTTCCATCTGACTCTACCTATATACTCTGTACAGTTGCCTATGTCGTGCAAATATATCACAGTTCTCGCTGCCAAAGAAAGGATATTTCTGGATTAAGTCATTTGTGACTCTGGTCCGACTCTAGAAACTAAGATCTTAATCTTCTTGAGACCACAAACAGATGTGAAAACTTCTCACAAAAATATACAGTATAAAGCATAAAAGCTTAAGAACCATCGATTAAGAAAAAATGCGAGCGTATCGATCTAGCCGCTTTATCACTAGGTGGCGCACATTTCGTCATTTCGCAGGTTTGCCGTTCGATGAAAATTCACGCAATTGATGTTTAATTTTATTTTTCAGTCCCAGTCACACGAGAAGAAAAAGCAAGCGAGTAGAATATATCTTTTGAAATTTCGATCGATAATTTTTTTCGAGTCTGGTGTCATTTGTTAAAAGTAGCGTCCACAAAAAATATTGCCTTTTAAGAGTTTTACGTCAGGAAACTGAAGCATCGTCGTTAATTAGCTGTTGGCATTCAACAACTTTATAACACCGTCATTATGACAGTCACTGCAAATGCTAAAGTTATTTAAACCCACAGGCATTCTTCAGGTGCATACGGCTAGTTAATTTTCAAGTTATAAACAAATATAAACGATCCAAATTAACCAGCCCTTAACGAGTCGAATAAACAATTCGAATTCGCCTTTCTCTCACGGCAATATTCAACATGCTCACGATACGAATCGCCACATTTTATGATTAAGATGAATTGGAATACCAGTAGCAACATTTTCAAATTCGACACAAAATCAATCACAAATACGAACGCAATTAGGGCGAGTGTACATTTTGATCTAATGGCGCAGGACTTCAATGGACACAACCTGCGCAAGCCGCTAATATAATAATACCGGCAAATTAAAAAAAAAATGGCGTACAATTACCGTGTCTTCTCTGGTCACCGTAATCTGCCTTAAGGGTGCAGGCACTCTTACGAAGGACGGGCAAGAATGAGGAGGCGAGAAGAGGAGTTCCTTAAAGACCACCATGATCAGGTTCCAACAAGGCAACAACCAAACACGGAATCTCACCAGTTCAGCCTGGACAACCACATCTTGCCACCTGCAGCCCCGCTCAAGTTCCACGAAACCGCCATTTTGGATAGCCGGTCTAGATATCTCACTGAGTCACTGTAGATTCGCGAGGACAAAGTTCGTCATTAATTATGAACTAACCTGGATCAGTTCCTAATATGGAATATTTACCTCGATCGATAACCGAACTCAAAACGGATCACAGGAAAAAGTTAACCATTATAACTGTGAGATATGGGGAAACTCGCTTTTGTAGAGACGCGGATTTACTTCCTGTTACAAATGTTTTATGAAACTTATTTACTCTTATTTACTCTATCTAACTTGTCTTACCTAGCTAACCTAATCAAACTAACCTTTTCTAACTCAATAAACTCATACAAGACATACGTATTATTTGGCGTAGCGGTGCCAAATTTCTTTGAAATGTCCAAGGAGTCAAAACACGACGGCGCAACACTTTCCGGAATGTGACGTTATCACAATTGACGGGTCGCTGCCACGCACAAGAAAGTCAATTACGGGAACGGTCAAGTACAATAATTCGCCTTTGCCGAAGCTACGGATTTACTCCCCGCTGCAACTGCGCTATAAACTTAACGTAACCTAACCTAATCTAGCCTTACTTAACTTTAGCATACCTAAACTTATCTTTACTCACTAAACTCACAGAAAAACATATGCTCTGTAGAGGCGCCGCTTTTACATTAAATATTTAGGAAGGACTAAATCCTCAGCTTCGGCAAAGGCAAATTTGTTGTACTTGGCCGTTCTCGTAGTTAACTATTCTCTCCGATCCCCAATTAACAAGTGTAGTGTGTGACTGGATCCCTTCAAAACTCACTAAACCGCACAATATATTAATTAAAACTTGAATCGGCATCTTCAACAAACGAAATTTAGCGGGTCAAATTGATTGATGCGCACTCGGGTGCTTTTAGCCTCGTCCCTGTAAATGGACTAAGCGTTTTCGGGGTCGAATAGTGTCAATTACTAACTCAATTAATTTATTCTGTTAATTTTACTTCAATTAAAAATGACTGATTTATTCGAATTCTTGTTTATCCTATTTCTTCACCATCCGAATTCCGGATTTTCTAAATCGGTGGGTCTCAGGAGTTTTGTCAATTTGCTGCTGACCGCCAATTTCAACCCATTATCAAAAGGGCAACAGCGATGAATTAGCGAAATGTACACAGTCGACAAATTTAAAAGCAATGCTTAATTGCGGGTGGTTTATACGACTTATTAGCATTGAACCTTGAACCAAAATGCAATGCGCAGGAAAAAAACATCCGAAACACGATTAGTGTAAAGCTTCCTAAAATATTCCACGACCCGGAAGCAAAAATTATTTCTACGCTTTTCGATTTTCTTGATGATATTAACTGACACCAATCTGTGTCAAATTTCTAGGCTTTGTAACATCGACACAAAAAATGTGTGCGAGCTCATAAAACATGTTCGACATGAGTACACGTTTTACCTTTTGCACGACATGAGATTGACTTATTTTCTAACACTGGATTAAAATTTGCCCAGTGTCGGTATTGCGACTGACTGTGGCCCGGCGGTCCCGGGTTCGATTCCCGGCGCGGGCTCTCGAAAATTTAGATCCCCGGGTACTGGACGTGCCAATTTTCTTGCATTTTAATTCTTCCGCAAAACTATTTAAAGCTTAAAGTTTCACAAACAAATATTTAGGTTGGGGACGTAAACGATTGAGAAAAGCGCAAACTCTAAATCCTCCGACACTCGAGGAAGCACGAACTCTTCGAAATCGGACCGGGAAAGCATTATATCATCCACCGATGAATATGCATAAGTGGGTAAGCCATGTAATTAATTACGTCAGCCACATTCGACGACAATGGGTCATAAAGAAAACTTACCGTCTGCGGTGCTCAGTTAACGCCATTGTTTACGGAGGAGGGGGGGACTAAGGTGTAGACACGCAGCTGAAAGGGGCTGTTTTCCATAACGAATCAGTTAAATAATTCTCATCCATTCTACAGTAGTTCTGTAAAAATTATTTATATGTCGCTATGAAAAATACATTACATAAGTGATGAGCAGTACGATTGAAATGGTGAACAAGAACATTGAAAAACATGTCGATGTGAATTGTCGATATTAAAAAACTATTCTCAACATCATGTATAATCCAAAATGGGCTTAAACTTTAGAGTTCTAGTGTGGAAAAATTTCTTGCTGTTAAACAATGAGTATATTTTTTATATATCCACCAAGGGATCCTTGTGGTTCTCAGATTACTAATTTAACCATTAAATATTAAGGTTTTTTAGTACGTCTGGATGATAATAATCAGAGATGGTGGATTCGGGACAGTTCAAATGAAAATAGTAAAATATTATAAAAGAGAGCGCGCCACCATCTCTTGACAAAAAGTTTGTTGTAAAGTGAGAGCTGTCTGCATTACAAAAATAAATATTCGAACGATTTAAAATACTGCTGGGACCAGGCTTGGAAATATTGCACACCAAAGTGATATGGACATTCCACAGGAGATTCCAAAGTCTAAAACCCATAACGATTTCGCCCCAAAAAACAAACAAAAAATCCATGAAAAAAAAAATGAGGGAGAGACTATTGTTTAAAATGAACTAAACAGTAGAACAGTAGATTTATGGGGGTCTGCTGCCTGGAAGACAAATACGGGGAAAATTAACGAGTTTTTTTAGGGCAACAAAAGACCAAATAGTCAAAATTAAAAATGCTAGAGTAAATTTATCCACATTTTCGTCAATGATTTCGTTTACTTGCAACTAGCATTTGTAATTTAGGCTAAACTTGGAACAAAAGTAACTTGGGAGATTGAAAAAAATAAAAGAAAACAAAATGGACTCATTAAAAAAAAAATGAAACACAAAAACTAATATGGCACCAACAGATACATAAATTGTATGATGAGGTAAATAAGAGTGTTAAAACTCGCAGAAAATTGCGAGATAATCGTCGAGCAAAAAGTAAAGCTATTTTATATCTTGCTAAATGGACAAGATCACTTTTGTTTTGGCAAGTGGATTAAATCCTAACTCGCAGTTTGGACGTTGTAATGGGCAACGACTACACCATTCACATTCGTAAAATATCACCTGAATTGCTGCCTGCCAAAAAATTGATTTTTTGAAATTTTGTATTTTCGTATCAAGTATTGTCTCAAGGAAGTCCAACTTTTGCATCACCAAACTTTGTTTTCAATTGTGAACTGCGAATTTTCATGGATATTATCCATCATCTTGTTTTACGAATATAGAGCAAATAAAAGCTACATACGAAATGCAATTAATTACGCCATCTGGATAATAAGTCAATAGCCCGATATCAAACATCAAGGAGACACCTGTTGCTCGTTAGAAGAACACCAGGAATGGCAAATCCAAAAAGAAAAATAGAACAACCCGACTGGTTCGATTGACTGACATGTTTGATGGAGCAATGAACCCAGACGGATCCAAGCAATAATATCCTAATTATTATTCCAATTCCATTCCCCATGCTTTGCCAATTTTGATAGCCAACAACAAATTGTTACACTTTGTTGTCAATCTGATTCCGTATAAATAGCTTTACTTTTGGCCAGCATCGGTTCAAATACATATTCAAAGACAAAATCTCGAAAAGTAAAAAAGTTTCCTACTTCAAACTTTTAACACACACGAAAATTGAACCGTTAGAACTTATTTTCAAATACAGGTAAACGATCAAAACGTGGGAGTCATTCTCTCAACATTAAATTTAAAATTATCAATGTTTGTAACATATTCTAAAATTACTTATTAACGAATATTCTAGGAAGGCTACAGGGCTACACAAGATTGCCACTAAAAGTTGTGAATAGGTGTTACAGTAAATTACCCGATAACTGAAAACTTCAGTTATTTTTTAAAGTGAAGCTCACATTATTTTATATTAAAGAATTACAATATCGAAACAATATCGAAACTCTAAAAATAAAATGACCATTTTTTTCTTAAAACAAAAACAGCCAATTGAAAAAACAATTCAGATTTGGTTTACAATTTTGATCGAAATGGGCAGCGTCTCGCCATTAAACTTTCACCACTCGGTTCCCCAGCTGACAAGCAGTGAAACAAAAACAAGGTCCAACCCCAGCTCAATCAAATATCTGGTTAAAAATTTAGTTACTAGTCATTCGGGTATTAGATAAACTTTCCTCTAATCTAACAAATACAAGACACACAAAATTGTATAAAAAATAGATACTCCCATACAATCGGGTGACATTTTCCAATTGACGCTAAAACATGCGCAAAACTAATTTATCAATTTTTAATTTTGAAACGTTAAAAATAATTAAAATAAAGGTCAAAAGTTCTAGGGTTCTCCACAGAAGGCAGGTAGCACAGCATAGCCACAAATGACTGCACTGCAATGGCAACAGACTTTCTCAAGTTTGACTCAAGAAAAGCCAGCTGAATAAGAGACAATAGTAGGTAGAAAGAGGGACAACCGTTGTAATGTGTTAAATGCAAAGTCAACTATGAGGTCCAGAATTGTTTGAATATCGCTGAGCTCCCGAGTCATTAAAAATGGACTAATCTCGATATAGAACTGATTTTCGATTGTTGGTTTCGAGAAACCCAGAACCCAAGTTAAGCACAGCCATCCTTAGAGATTCTGCCGTTTCATAAGTGAGGCTGTGGCAACACATTCTATAAATTTGGAGTTCTCATTGGTTAAATTAATCATGGGGTAACTTCTCAAAATTTCCCACCCATCTTCAAAGACGCTCAGTTTTCTGGTCACCGAATTTAAGCGACAAGCGATTGTGGACAGTTAAATAAAAGATTCGACTTCTGTTGACACATTACAATGAGACATGACATTATTGTACTAACCAAAGAACACATTCAAAATTAAAAATAAGGCGATTGGAGACATTCGTGAGAGCAAGTGTCTGCGACGAAACTAAATTACTTTGAAATCCAAAATAGTTTACGATGTTAGTAATAACAAAATATATAAATTGATTGATGCAAAGCCGTCAGACTGCCATAATTAAATTTATTGGGTAGTGACGAAAGTTTTAGGTGAGTTCAATCGCTTGTCTTCGTGTTTCACAAATCTTCATTTTTTTTTAGTTACGTCAAAAACCTGGAATAAGTGAAGATCAGAAGTAACTTTGTTTATCGCTGGCCGTCGATTGCAATAAATTTATATATTTTGCCAATTACTTTGAATAGCCTTGTCCAAGAGACAGAATTGGTGAACGCAAACAAGGCAAGACATTTGTACAAGCGCGGGTCAAACACAAATCAAATGTTGTACTTTTTTTTAAAAACACATGCTGAGATTTCAACATGCATCGGTATGAAACGGTGAGCAGTTCTAACAGCAGATGAAACGATTTACAGTTGTAACTGCAGACCAAACATGGAAATTGCTGTTTTCGCAGCCAAGCGTTTAAAGGGTAAAGATCTTCAAGAAAGCTCGTTACACACACAGAACGGTGTAGTGAAATTCTCTTTAAAAATAAAAGAACGATTTTGTTTAAGATCTTGGTCCCACGTTAAAAAAAGAGATCAGGTGTGCCACATAAGTACGCTTCAAAGAACAACTTGTACTATTTTTGTAAGACACGCCATTTGCCCTTCGCCATACCCAACGAGAAATTCATCGCGAAACATGCTTTAAAAGCTACCGGAACAATTTTCCAATTAAACAATTTTCAGGGATATAAATCAGATTCCTAAATTTCCACGGCTTGAAAGTTAAATGTTTCAATTGTTGAAATGTTTCAATTTTGACAATTGAAACTGTCCCAAAAAACCGACAAAATAGTAAATTGGAACGGGGAACCAATTTTCCAATCAACTAAATGTCGGTACAGTGGTACATACATCGATATAAGAGAAATAATTAAACGTTGGGGTAATGCATACAATGGCCACTTTTCCTCCTTCCAGATTTCAGATTCAGCCTTGGAGAAAAATCACCCATCTCGAACATCTGATCTAAAACGTCACTCAACCGCGACTCGCATAAGCGTTTGACAGTTTATTGTATAACTGAAAAACCACACTTTTGACAACATAAAAGTAAAAATATACTTCCACGTAATGCACTACTTCCCTACGCGGAACCGATATGATATTTTTATCCACAAAATATTGGTATTCTATGGCCGCGACATCAACGGATTGCTAACTCATCGAATCCAAATCGGAGATCGACCATCACACCCATTTATCTAAATAGGAAAAGTAGTCAGACTCTTCAAAGGCACGGTTTGTAAAAACGGCATAAGAAAATTACATTATTTATGTCGACAAACCGACCGACTACCGAAGCGCGGGACATCTCAGGCTTCAAATGAAAAAGAAACATCCAAAAAGAAATTGAGTCAAAAAATAATTTCCTAAAAAACCTGGAAGCAAAAACACCAATCTTTACTATTCAAAATCGACATTAAGCTCAGCAATGCGTTTCTCTGCAAAGAGATTCATTCTTTAACTCATTTGAATTGGCATAAAATGAAATCTTAATAAAAAGTTTGTGAGCTGTCAGTCAGAACAATTCCTACAAAGAGATGATCCTATTCGATTGAGATTATACATCACAGATATTCAAGTAGATCTTAGGTTTTCGAAACGAGATTTTTAGGTGTGACTGGAAAAAATCGTCACAAGACGAACCTTGATATGCTGAGTCGTGAACGCTGATAAGGCTTTCGCTTTCATTCGTAGAGCTTCCGGGATTTTCATTTCCATTTTGGTAAGCTCGCCCAGGGGATTTCCTCGTGAGCACAAACGGTTGTACGCATTAGGCGCTCGCAGAGGTTCACATGTGAAACACCGGATGCTTGAGCAGATCTTTAGCCAGCGGTCTGTACTCTGACTTTAGCTCCAGGCATCGCAGGGCCAGGTCTCGGGCGGTCGGCGACAGGTGTTTGGGGATGGGTGGCGACTCCTGGGCACACGCAATCTAGAAAAAGCACACAAGATGAACAGGATGTTAAAATTTTACAATTTAAAATTATACGCGATATTCTGCAATATTCGACTTTTGTGATATTTTAAAACGTGCAAGAGATTTTTGTGGTCATAATCATCGTCCAACATGAACAACTATCTCACATCCTATATCCTATCCAGTGTTCCAGGCATTGCTCACCTTGTACATTAGCGCGTAGTGATTGGAAATGTTGCTGGCATCCCAGGGCGGTTTGCCGGTGGCCATCTCGAAGATGACGCAGCCCACACTCCAGATGTCGCAGGAGCGTCCGTAGTTCTCGCCCCTCAGCACCTCGGGCGCCATGAAGGCAATTGTGCCTAGCACTTGACCCTGGAACTCACCAGCCACCGTGGACTGGGATGCAAGGCGCGCGGCCGCACCGAAGTCGGCGATCCTCAGGTGCTGGCCAGTACTGTCGACCAACAAGTTGGCACCTGTAGACAAAAAAGTAATCCATAATTTGACTTTCAATATTCCCCCAAAATAATCTAAATGGGCACACACCTTTAAAAAATTGACAAATGTTGATTTACAGATGACTGATATGGATATTTCAACAAATATTGTAGTTTCACCACGCACATGACTTTTTTTTTAATTCACTGACGTGTATATCACAACAGGAGTTACTATATCCCTCTTGGTGCAAAGGCACATTTTCACCACTACCCTGGGATCGAATAATAGGGTGTCCGCGCCGGGAATCGAACCCAGGATCGCCGAACTACAGTCAGTCGCTAAACCAACTGCGCTACGACGAGGCCTTTGGTGCTCAGAGATTCTCCAGGACGTTTTAAATTTAAATATTAGATGTTAGGTTGAGCCCAGTGATTAAGCATTAGCTCCGTAACTTAAGGACAAAAGTCTAGGTCCAGCATAAAAAAATCTCTATTTTTGACATAAAATAATAACATATGAGATATTTATTTCAACGGATTACTTAGTTCAAACTAACGGATCTGCGGTATCCTTATTCAACACTACACGACCAGGTCAGGAATTGAACCTGTAATCTTACACCACAACCACCAACACGACTGTTTCAATCAACCGAACTGTGACGAGTAGCTAACGAATAGCCATTTAAGAGATCTTACCTTTCAAGTCTCGATGCAGAATCTGGTGGTCGTGCAGGTAGGCCAGTCCCAATAATACTTGCTGGGTATAATTGATAATAACTGTTTCAGTAAAGGCGCCGTACTTCTCCAGCAAGCAGGAAACGGAACCACCAGGCATCCACTCCACGAACATGTTGAAGTGGTCCTGCTGTCGGGTGGCGCCCATCATGCGCACCACGTGCGGGTGGTCCAGGCGAGCCATCAGCGTGATCTCTTCCTTGATTCTGGCCGTTAGCTTATCCAGGTCATCAGACGAGCTGCGGCGACTCAACGAAACCTGCTTAACGGCCATCAGCGTGCCCGAGCGGATGTCGCGTGCCTGATAGCAATTACTGAAGGCGCCCTTGCCCAGAATAGAGCCCCGGCGCCAGTGCACAGTCTCCATGTAGGGGGATGAATCGAGCAGTTGTTTATTGGTATTATCTTCCACATTCTGAATTGAATTTTTTGGGAGGGGAGGAAATCAAAGACATTTATAACTCGCTTATTTTTCTTATTTTAGCAAAAATGTTTTGTTTTAAACTATTTATCTCTTCCGATGAGTAAGTGATTTGAAACAAACAGCTAAAATTGTGGATAACAGAATTTTTAAAAAACTGAACTGGAACAGATTTTCTATGACACTATTCATTGACACCAACGACACAAATATAGAAAAACTGAAATAAAAATATTTTTTTTAGTGAATTGCTGATACACCAATTCTTACCTCTGGTTCTACGTGGATTACAAGTTCCTGCTCGTCATCGTACTGCATCAGGCCGGGAATGAAGGGCAGCTCGTCCTGCACGAACCTGGACATGGTCTTGGCCAGCGTCACCGCCTCCTCCAGTTCGACACTTTCTTTCTGCTTGTTAACTGCAGGTTGTTTGGGACAAACACACAAAAATAGTTTTAAAATAATACGTGTGAAAAGGAAATACAAAACATAATTGATTACTGACCATCTTAAATAAAGAACAAATAAAAATATTTCAACATTTGTTACGTAGGAAAATTAATTTTACAGGAAATTGTTTTAAAATTATAATTTTGCATATTTGTAAAAAAAAAATCACCCGCTTGATTGCACCAAAACAAGTGATTTAATGAAGAATTTTATGATTGAGGCTTCCTAAAATGTATTTAATTCAATTTAACAAATACTAAACGGCAAATCTCATCGAGCCAAATATTAAAACTAATCAGAAACATGATGGATATACCTTAACCCTTTGGCTGCGTGCGAACTCACCGGTTTGGTCAAGCAGAACAACGATGTCTTCTGGAGTGGACGCCGGAGCTTTAGGCATAACCAGTGGCACGACTGCCGCTTTCTTCTTGACACCGGACGGACACTTGACAGTGTGTTTCGATGGCAGCACCTGTCCCAGGCCCCCACAAATCTTCTTGGACTGCACCCGGCAGAGAAAGCGCTGCTTTAGGGGTGAACGCAGATTGGTCGCTATGACTTCACGGCCACTGGCAGTCAGCCGCGACGAACGACTGGAGAAGGGGCAACCAGGCAAAAGTCCTTTCTTGCTGGGACTGCAACCTCTGACCACCACGGGTGCGATAGCCACAGAAGGCGAGGACGGTGCACTGAAACTGGAGATGGAGGTGGTACCAATGTCTGATGGAGTAGTACGGTCCCGGTATGGTGAACGTTCTGGCCGAGGTGGCGACCGATACCGGCTGCCGTGGCTGGAATGGTTGACGTTACCATTGTTGTTGTTATTGGCACCCGGAAGAAATGGTGGCAACTTGTCCGGCGCCTTGCGTTCCCACTCCAAAACGTCACGGAAGCTTCCATTGAGTGGCAGGAAAGTGGGGCGACTGCCAGTCACCACAGATGACGACCGACTGTCGGCTCCTCGCCCGGACTTGGATGGTGAAACCTGCTCATGACGTGCCGGGTGAAGCATGACTGGCGGCGGTGGAACCAGGGATAATGGGGTCGCAATTCGCAGGGGAACCCCGTGGAACGACGACCGGCCCACTGAACCGCGCCGATTGGCTGAGAAGGCATCCTGAAGAATGCTGCGGTCCAGCACCTTGGCGGCCGGCGAAATACCACCACAGGAGGGCAGGTGCGTCTGCTGGACTCCGACGGTAGATGACCTATGAGTTGGAGAATTGTGATGGCGATGATGATAGATGTGGCGATGATGGTGCTGGTGATTGGTGTTACTGTTATGGGGGTGAGTTTCGAAATTGGACACCATCTCAGATGGTCGTCTGTTGTTCCTGAATTTCTCAGGCAAACGAGGTGTTAGTGCCGGTGGCCGCGAGGCTCTTGATAGGACGCTGAGAGAATTTTCCAATTCGTTTCGCAACCACGAGTTAAGGCGCTGATCGAGCAGGGAGTCGCGCATTGCCAATTGACTGATGCTGTCGAGCACGGCTGGTATTCGGGCGGCAAACTGGGCGGTCGTCATGAACACTTCACGTGCCTGCTTGCCCACATTGGTGTGACGCACCTCCAGGGCGCCTGCTACGAACTCCAATGTGGTCATCAGACGCTCCAGCCTTGAGGCAATGGGGGTTGACCACAGATCATTACCGCTGGGCATAACGGTTGAACCGCGGAATTGTTGACCGGGTGGTACCAGCATCAGTTGAAACTCCTCGGGAAACTCCTGCATGAGCCGTTCCAGCACGTTGAGACGGCCGAGAATCCACTGCCAGGAGGGTGGGTCCTGGTTAGCAGGCACCGGGCCCAGGATGCAGTGCAGAATGAATCCGATGCCACCAATGCCGCTGTAGCCTGAACAGACATGGGGAAACAGACAAACACGCCAATTAGTTTTTTTATTCCAATCAACTAGTCAACCGCACTACAGGCGTTAAGTCCCCTCATGGTGCTTACGCACTAAACAATAGCAATCCCAGAAGCAATCATGGACAATCTCACTGGCCTGGTAATTCTTTGATTTAAATTACGCAAAATCGAAAATTCCAAAACAAAAATTTAAAAAAAAGATTTAAAAAAACGAGCACACTAATCAAAAAAAAAAAAAGTTGAATTATAGAGGCGGAGGGAAAAAAAAGAACCAATACATTCCTTGAGGTTTACTATAGGCAAGTTCACGATACAGTTACTATTATACGATACACGATTACAGCATTTACTTAGGTATCAAATTAGGTACCATACCTGGAAACATGGTGTTATTTCCCACAGCCAGCTCTCCGCGCTGTCCCTTGCACAGCTCAACAATAGTGGACAAACTCAGCGAGCTGGCTCGCCTGCCAAGCCGAGTTAAGCAAGAGATAAAATACAATTAGAAAAACAATTTTTGAACTTAAGTTGGGCAGAAACACTGACGATACTATGGAATTGACACCAAAGTTAAACAGGAAACGTCTACATACTTGGAGCCGTCGCAGCACCTCAACAGTATGGTATCGATGATAGGACGAACCCGTTCCTGCAGTGTCACCAGGTGACTCTCGGATTTGATTGGCACGTTGGCAAGCAGAGAGCGAAGACATTGCTGAAAAATGTAAACACCAGAAATTGTGAGAGCTTACCCCCATTTTTCAGAGTTAAAAAAGTAAACTTGCACTTGAAAAGACTTGCTCGAGTATAACAGATTTTGGTAAAAACAGAGGGAAAAATAAATTAATCACATTTAAAAATAAATAAAATAACGATGGTTTAAACATGATACTCCCGGGACAATTTATTTTATTTAACAAAATCTTAGACAAAGATAAACTTGATTTGTATCTGTTGATTAAACGCGAAATTGAAATAAAAGAAAAGGTAGCAAGACTCACCAGGCAGGACAGGTACACTCCGTAAACCGGATCGGCCAACACCTTAGCCAGTATCTGGCAGCAACAGCGAATGAAGTCCTCGACGGTCACTGTGGACGGATGGTCGATTCCGCCACCGCCGCCAACGGCCACCCGGCAGCCATTGCGAAAGGCCAGCTCCTGGTTCAGCCGTTGTAGCGCTTTTATGCGTATTCGCCAGTCGCGTGCGTACAGACAGTCCACCAGACTCGTTCCGTAAATCTACAAAAAATAAATTAAAAATTAGTTAAGCCCCTACAACAAATAGGAAAGAGAGCGATGCACTTTTTAGTTAATTATACTGCACGTGTTTTTATGAAAGTTGAGGTGAAAGCGCTACAATTCAGCATCTTCACTTACTAATTAACCCACACTAGTTGGTTTTGGACTCAAGTCAGCAGAAATAAAATTTAGTTTAAATTGTTCGGAAATCTTATTAGTTAGTATCCAATCTAAGAAACCACAATTGATGTATCCACTCGGGAGATCTCAAGGAAAATACCTCCATCCATGCGTTGGCGTCCTTAAGGTGGTCCTTGGGAATGGCGGGGTGACAGCGCGGCAGAGTAATGGAAGAACTCAGGTGACGCAAAGCGCCCAGCGGCCTGGACGCCGTCGGCGGTGCGGACCAGCCCGAGGGAACGTTCTCCGGCCGTTCCTCCTCCCGGCCGGGTGAGCAGAGCTCCGCAGCGACACAGGGCGATTGACATCGGACGTGCGACCGATGGTTGAGGCGACCGGCGGCCTGAATTGACGATATCGGCGCGTGGGCGAGGATGGGGGCGCCAGCCGGAATACCGAGTGTCGCTGGGATGGACGATGAACAATGATCGATGGATCGAGGAGACTGAGAGCGTTGGACAGGTGTGACGTCACCGGCAGTCTCGGTCGGGACAGGTTGCTCAAGCACCGTGACGCACCTGCACAAGTGTAAAAACGCTAGGATTAATGTCGAATAGACAAACACTATTTTACTTAAATGTAATGTTACGCGCGATTTGTTTCTAGCAAAATATGCAAAAACTGTGTTGACACTTTCACAAGCTTATTGTCACAATGCTGGAGTAATTTGAAAGCCTGTTATTAACTAAAGATTCTTTAAATGAATAGATTCAAGTTTCTTTTTGTTTATCCTAGATCATTTTTAAAATAGATTTAAGTTAAGGTATATTTGACGCCAAAACAATTATTTCGATAATGTTGACAATATTATTTTGATAACAGCAAGGACTTGCAACTGAATGTTTCTGCAAAAAAGAATTATTTAGTGAAACGATAGAATTGAACGCAGATAATAAATGCTGGGTTACCTGTCGGGAATGTTTTTGACCTGTTTGCACCATGGGGTGCGGCAAAGTGGACACAGGAAGGGATCCTGCCGTTCTAGACACGCATTTTTCCCTGTCATTTAAACAAGAGGACCAAGAACGGAAGAACAAATCAGAAAACAAGAGACCAAAAAATTGGAATTATCAACTACTCGTACAGCTCGAACACATTTTTGGCGAGGGAAAGACCAAAAGGGACTTACAGACTGATAGACATTTGTGATGAAACTTGTTACGGCAACTGGAAGTGCAGGTGACCAAACTTTCGTCGTCCACCATACCCCTCAAACAGATGCAACACTCATCGCATTCTTCAGGCGGTCTGCAGAACCAATATTAAGCAAAAGAGAAAAATGATATAAAATGAAACTTTTTTTTAATCATTGTAGTCAGCTGCAATACAGGATTTTCTGTGCCCCTCTTGGTGCTTAGGCACTATGCGAGGGGCACATTTTCACCAGTACATCGGGATCGAAATATTCGAGAGCCCGCGCCGGGAACCGAACCCGGGCCCGCCGAGCCAGTGTCAGTCGCAATACCGCCTGGACTACGACGAGTCGTACTTAACAATATTTCCTTTTTTTAATTTGAGAATATGGCTTTTCAACAACATGTAACAAAAGACTTACTGAGAGATGTTTCCAGGTTGGACTTTGGTGAAGTCCGCAATGGTATTTTCATTCCCCGTGGATGGGGTGTCCGGGTTGCTGACCGTTCCGCTCTTGGTGGTCTTCACAGTGACCCGAGGTGGAGTTTTGATGCAGGACTGACGTCGCTTTTCATATTTGGTAAACAGAGATTCCACCTGGTCAGAAAATTGAATCACACCGTCATTCCTTACTCACGTGGAAAATGCAAAATTGTGAATTGATTTAATAAAATAATGAAAATTAAACAGAAAATAATATAAATATGAAAAAACCTCAATAAAATTTCATTAAAAAATTGAGTATGTAACACGAACCTCGAAGTTCTTTAATTGTCTGCTCCACAGGAGAGGATCGTTGTCGGAGATTCGGAAGACACGGAGCATGACGAACAGCAAGTGCATACAATGCGGTCCACGACCACAGGTGCAAGTCTGAAAATTGTGTCAATCCAAATTATTCGACATGGAGCTATGTGACGACAGAAATAAAATAATCGCGCTCTGGTCTATAGCTGGGAGACATATCAGTCATGAGATGCGTGAATCGAGTAGATTCTCTTCATGAGTAATATCCTAGTTACACTGTAAGCATGCCTCAAGTTAGTACTACTCTTTATTAGTAATGCCTCAAGATGCTTGAGAGATTTTAATTATGGTTGAGATTGAGGCAAATTGTCCTTTGAGATCGTATCTATCGCAAACTATACAAATCACATACTTATTTTTAAAGCGATATAAATACCGCATCTGGGATTGGTCGAATCTTATTAAAAATGGAACGTTCCCTCTCCAGCACAATTAAAAATATTTGAGATGGACGAATTGTCATTTGAGAACGCCTCATTTTCTTCTCGAAGCACGGACGTGCGGCACGTGCCGATTATGTTCAATGTCTAAACGCACCTTGCTAAGTATGCTTGGAATAAGTATGCTTGGCCAGTGTAACTAGGCCTTAAGTCATGTCAACCTTTCGCCACCAACCGATAAAGTGCATAACCCAAATCGCTACGCCTTGGGTGCTTCCTGTTTCTGACCAAAGGCAACAGGTGTAGCGTTTACTGGCAGGATTACAGAATACAGCTCCCAAAGGCGACACTCATAATATTGGATTACGTGTTATCTGTCGCCTTCTTTTTTTCGCCGCTTGAGGCGCAGGCTAGAGACCGCACACGCTCTAAGCTGCCGCAACAATTTTAATTAAATAATTCACAGTCAAACCGAGAATCGAACTCAAATCTGCATTCTCGGGCAGGATAGATATCAACATTACAATCTACATGAACAGCGATTAATCCCAGAGCATGGCGTTGTGAGCCTGATCTGCTACTCAGCTCGATACATGATCCGCACGGTGCAGCAGAGAGCCAGCTAGCTGATCGTATGTGAATATTATATTAACGTACCTGCGATCCGATAATGGTCTTGTACTTGTGCTCGGGTGAATCATCGCCGACCACGAACGAGTGGGGACCGCACTGTTGCAGCAGGTACATGCGGGCTTTCTGCGTCTTCTGCACCCGTTTGCGCACCACCTCCACGTAGATGTTGTCGAAGCTTCCGGAAGGCGACGGACCACGCACGCTGCGCACCGAAGTGGCGGGACTGTTCGGTCGCTGGATTCGAAAACAAAAATCAACCGAAACTGATTAGCGTTAAGCTCAGCGATCGATAATTTCAATAGGCCAATCCCGAGAAATCAGTATCAATTTCTAATATTAACAAATTAAGAAGAAACTTGAATAAATATGGCGGATGTATGAAGGTGTACAAATCGATTGGCAAACAAAAGTTCTTGTTCAGAGTGTCCTCATTCGCCTGCAAACACATGCATAAAGACTACTCAATGTTGACTGATCGTTTGAAATGATGTTCTGGTCCTGTTTGTTCCACTTTGAGCTATAACCGATTTGGCCAATTACTTTATTTGGCAACCGACACGCACATACAAAATTCTATAATCCACAAAATTTCAATCGAATCGACTAAGAGTTAAATTTTTCATCAAAAATACAAATGAGCTGAGTAACAGCTGTGACACATGAGCATCTTAACACATTTGATTTAGGTAAAACGGTCTGCTGGACGCAATCCAAAAAACAGGCGACGAGAGTTGAAGAACAATTATTCCGTGAACAGTTAGGATTTAATGTTCAGACACTTTAACATATCCGCGAATACGATTGTTCATACGATGGTGATACACCGTGTTAACGGAAAATTATTACAGGAATTATGATCATGCACGTAAGATGGTAGCACATGTAGATTAAAATACACTAGTGGAATTGATTGCACCGAGGACTGAATAACCGGCAAAGCATAAAGCCCTAGCTAGCTTTCGGTCGAAACGTCCGTTAGACAGTTTACAGCAGACCCGTTTTACCTGAATCAAATTGTACTCTACATCAGGCGTCATATAATAACTCTTTTTTGATTTTGACAACACATGACCAGTTCAATTAAATAAGAATTTGTTTCATCTCACACATGCTGACCTTAATCAGTTTATCCCCAAATTGAAGTGACGAATAACAGATATTAATTTTCCTGACTTTTTTCAGATTCAAAACTTTAATAATTGACTTACAGATCGAGGAGCGCTGGATGATCGCCGTCGAAGAGGGCTGACGTTGGAACGGCATCTTCGTAGGGGCGGGGGTTGAGGCGACGCCCTTCGGTTTCGAGGCGAAGGGGTGCGACACACTCGGATTTTGGGCTAGAAATTAATTTAAAAAAATTCAGAACTCGCATATCCATGAGTTCCACTAAACTGCTCACACAGACATGTATTGAACTTTCGCGACAAATTATCAATTTCGCTATTTATTATCAATGCAACCAGGAGAAAAATGCCAATAAACGTTTGAAATAATATCAATTTTGGAACAAACTGGCAATATTTTCAAATATTTACTGTTATGTGCCATTCCTTTGACATGTAGCGAATTCTCATTGTATCATAATTCGCTACATGTCAAAGGAATGGGCACATGACAGTAAATATTTGAAAATATTGCCAGTTTGTTCCAAATAAAACAAAGAGTCCTTTAAAATTTACAATTAAAATTAGAAAACGTTACTGTAATCGAATAAAATTTCGCGCACTTATTGCAAATTCATTCCTTTTTCAATTGCCGTGCCGTTTCAAAACGCCATTTTTAGAATCGCAAAGCAAAACGATGACGTCACATACACGCACGTGCACCATGGTCATTCAAAAAGGAATGTATTACGAAGTGTGCGAAATTTCATTCGATTCCATTACCGTTTTCCAATTTTAATTGTTAAATTTTAACATGTTCCTTTCTGAGTTCCAAACTGAGATGACTCCACCATGATCTGACTCGGCCTCTCGTCTCGTCTTCTCCAGGCCCAGTGCTCTCGTCTCGAAATGCAACCCTACGGCGCCACTAATGGTGAGGCCAGATTTAACTCAGTCTCTCGTCCTCAGTCTCGTCGTAGCATCGTAGCATTCAATTTCATCGAGACAAGACGAAGAAAGTAGTCATTGAGTGAAACCCACTTTTGCCCGGGTAAAACTAGTTATCTAGGGGAGGGCGAGGGCGAACACGGTCCGTAACCTATAAGCCCCCACGGATATGTGTGCCGTCAGTCTAGCAGACATAATGCGGAGTGTCCCATTTACCTCCTTGGCAGCAAAGTCGGTCGTCCTGCCGAGCTGGATGGCACAGTCAATGTTAAGGATGGATAGATGTTTGGCAATCTAGAGTATAAAAGAAAAGAATGTCATAAGAGATGGCGCTTCACTCTCTCGGCGAATGAATGAATAGATCGGGTTGGTGAACCACCAGCTGCAGCGAGAGGAAAAAACGAGGGTCGCCACTGGCTCTGAACCGAATTCAGTAGAGCAGTTCGCTCGCAGCCTCAATTTCCTCCTTGGCAAATTAAGGATGGCAGGTAGTTACTGCGTGGCATGGAGAAGGTGCCCAAAGAAATTTGTTAATATTTTCTATGACATTTTGTTATGTCAGTGTACCGAGAATCGAACCCGGAACCATGGCGTCACTAATCAGTCATATTATAATTATACTTCAAACATGAAATTGTTTCCAACTTTCTTTCCAAATTATATTCGCGCCTCGGGTCATGTATGTTTGTGTGTGGTGGAGGAGGGGAGGGATCGGATTTCCTAACACACAACACTAATAATAAAAATTCCTCCATTGGATACCGGGGAGAAAAGCGCTGTCTAAGTCAGCCCGACCAAGTACGTTTCCTTCGCAAACACGATCTATGATAGCGCCTACCGAAAGTTTAGACTAAGAGACTTTAGACTTCTCCCAAATAAGCACCGACCCGGGTTTGGTAAATCTGGGTCACAATCTTTACGCGTCAGGTCAGAACCAGGGTTCAAGAACAAACACGAGTGGAAGACGACGACGACGACTGGAACGCACATCAAACTTTATTTTTTAAAAAACGACTCGTGCACTAATACCGTCGTGCATCGCAGCAGCTTGGCAATTCAATGGCAGCCTTCCAATTGCGTGGAAGTCTCTTACGCAGCGCGGCTACTGAACCCCTCTGCAACGCGTTCCTCAATTACCTCTGACGTTGCAATTATCGAGTGAAATTTGTGCCCGACATATCTATCGATGAGCTTTAAATTAAAATGGAATCAATTCATAATTTTCTAATCTCCCTCCTCCCCCCACTAATCACTGTAGTCAACTGCACTACAGAGATTTCTATACCCCTCTTGGTGATTGGGCACAGAAATCTTACGGCCAAAGAAAATATAAAAACAGAAATATGCATTCTTATGTCCTTCTTTCCTGTTGTGGTTGTACAGAGAACTGACCACGATATGCGTAGAAATACCTAAAATTTCGCACAAAGATCATGGACAATGATAAAACGAATATCACCATAAAAACTAAATAAACAAATACAATTTTTAAGCAATCCCTCAAACACAAATTTGTTTCTAGAATTATGAAAATAAAGAAGACCGACAAAATTTTGTCTAAAAATATTTTTAGCTGGGTGTCACTCAGCCACGCCTACGCAAAAGTAAAATTCGAAATTTCTCACCAGTGGTCTTCGCTTCTTGTCGTTGGAGTCCCCGGCTGGCGTCTTGAGTTTTAACTTTTCCCTGGCCTGTCTGCAACCGGTGAAAGCGCCGGCCGAGGTCAGCAGGATCTTCTGCAGCCCCGTACTGGTCACCATCACCGCGGTGCCGGACGTCGGTAACGGCTGGTCATCCGTCAACATGTCCGGCTCCTTACGGTCCTTGCTGTTGCTGCCGTACTCGGAAACATCCAGGTCGTCCAGGCATTCCGGTGGTGGAGTCTCGAACTGGAACTTGCCGGCGGAGAGTTCCACTTCCGGTGACGGGGAGGACGGCCGGGGAGAGTGGCCGCAGTTCACTTCAACTCCCATGATCTTTCATTGCTGGGAGGGGTGCGACGGCCGACCTGCCCGCTTTCTCTCTGCCTCACGGCAAAACTGTGAGCGAAAAATAATTGCAAAGAAATTGTTAGTTAAACTTAATATAGATACTTAATATTTGTAACAAAACGGAAAACCTATAGAAACGATAAAAAGATTCAGCCGAAAGTCCGCAATTTGTTTACTGCTAATGTTGCTGTTATCTCCCTCAGCTCATAAGGATTTCACTTAGTTAAATTTGCCGACTTCTCAGCGTTTTGGTTTTAAAGACACTGTGTTCTTGTGTTTATCTGTGTAATGTTTAATAGTTGCCAATGTTCCTAGCAGACTACTTGGGTAACCTATAGGTCTAGCGCTGTTGCAGACGTTTTTGGTTTCGTTTAGGAGGTCACCTGTCCATTTCATACGGAGCTTATTAGGAATTATTATTTTTCTCCAATCAATTGTTGTCAAACGCACTACAGGCGTTCTGTACCCCTTCATGGTGCTTAGGCGCTATGCAAGCGGCACCCCGGGATCGAAATTCCCGAGAGCCCGCGCCGGGAATCGAACCCGGGGCCGCCGATTTTAGACACATCCACCTCATAATTATGACATCCCACAGAAGTCCTCAACAAAAGGAAATGTCACTACAATCAACAATTTAATTTTCCCTCTACAATTAATTTCCCGATAGGGGCACATGGAATCCTTGTGTATCCTTGTACGAAGTATCATTCATTTTATGACTTGGAAATTGTCATTTCGGTTTTTGTTCTAACATGGGCTTGAGCTTAAAATCTCCGGCATGTTGACTGCGTGTCAAAAAGCAAGAAGTGCCCAAACAAGAAGTTAGTATTTCCATGGAGCAAAAAGCCACAAAGCTCTATCGTGTAAATGGACTCAACAGTTATATTGGTTAAAAAAAAATAACCAGCCTGACCGATTGGATGTGCGCCTGCATGATCGAATGAATGCACACTAATGAAAAATAAAATAAAAAAGGGTCCAACATTCTGCATCATTTGATCTAAGAGACAGGCAACATATTCTGCAAGTATTCTACTAAGCATAACAGGAAATTCTGTATCACAGCAGCGCCCCTAGCGCTAGCTCCATTTTGAGGGGGTCCCCTTATCATCAGTACACCGGAATCGGATAAATGCGAGTACGAAGTGAAATAATAAAAAATAGAACTGAAATCGTGGGGCAAAACAGACCTACGTGATAACCGAACACAATGGACTGTATGGTTTTCGCACCGACAAAAAGGTCACTCTTCATGTTGCGTGGAACCAAATTTCCATCAACATTCTCTTCTCTCCCCAACCTTTCACTCACACACGACTCCCTTGTTGGCCTGAGTCGCAAGTTGGAGTCGTGCCGGGGCAGAGGGGGTCGGTTTGCGATAATCGCCGGATTTGCATAACACTCGCCATTATGGGGGAACTGAGTTATGGAAGCCAGAGAACAATGGTTGCTGGAACACACACGGGGCACTAAACTGTTCAGCCCGAAGTCAATGCGAGACGGTGTCACCAACCTTTTCCCAACCCGCAAACACACACACGAACAATAAAATATGAATTGGTAATCAAAAAATTCACGCCAGAACGCAACATGCGATTAGACGAGACACAACTGCATTTTTTTCAAGTCTTTTGAGACCGGTTTTCTCACTACCTCATTTACATGCCGGATTTAAATTTCAGTAAATAAATAAATTTCGCAAATCCACAACACGAATACGATTAAGATAGCGAGCAGAAAGTAAACGAAAAAACCGCTGGGAAAAAAAAGCAAATATTAAAAATACAGTGGATAAGGACGCTTTGATCCACCCTCGCAAAATCCAAGAAAAGCTTCGAAATTCAAATGCCGCCTCAAGAATGCAGATTGAAATTCGAACATCTCAAAACTACAATTTTCCTAACCTGTAATTATAATAGTCAAGAACTTGACATTTAAATTTGGCAGGAACAGTTGAGAGAAAAAGAACATGCTCTCGCTAGTAATCCAACAACTTTTTAAGATGTTAAAAAATTGGCTTCATGCTGGGACACGAAGCAGGGGGTTAGTTCAGAGGGAGGGAGGGTGTGGACTTCGTTTTACGGTCAACCACCCACCGCTCAAGATATGGCGTAGGGATCCCCAATTTCAAAATATACCAAAAACCGAGAGCTATTTTCGTGAGACGAAAAAAAAGATTGCGGTGAAAGTGTTCCCACCACGAAAGACCGACCCCATTACGAGCGTCAGATTCGACTTGTCATATGCACGCCCCTTCACGGACTCTGCCATCGGGGGAGGAGAGATAAGAAGAACAGGCGTTTCGCAAAGTGAAATCTCTACTCAACAACGAAGACGTTAGTATGCCACGTCGGACAACCAACCAACCAAACCAAAATCCTGCAGAATAAACTACCATCTCCATCGATCGGCCCATTAGGTCCGCCTCATTCGCATCACTCTCCCTAGTCGCACCTCACATCATCCGAACTTGTGCTAGTGTGATGGGTCGGCAACCTCTAATCGGGTGACCGTTAATTTAGCAGCCGAAGTATCCGCCCGGACCGGAAATCGAACCCAGAGCCGACTCAGTAGGTCGTTCACGAAACGGTCGTGGATATGCGCTGATACCCTACAACAGCAGTACGCATGGTGACCACTTTTTCGCCGCCATTTTGATCCCGGCTCACAAATACAGAGGGGTTGTTTCATGTTTTATTTTTTAATTCCCATCACACAGCACGCTAGAGTGGCACCATTGCTTGCGCAACTTAATCACTCTAGGAGGCCTGATGCGTTTATTCGTCGATGGTATCAAAAATTGTTTCATGTTTGTTGGCCGATTTTTTCCGAACCAACCATCTACTTTTGGCGCCATTATGATTTTGAATGTTGATGGGAAAAATGAAAATAATTATGTGCAAAAAAATCAAATCAATCCGAGCACGTGCTACTCTTAAAAAGATTTTTAAAAATCGGTCAACAAACATGAAACAACCCTCTGTAAACGAGCACGATCAGTCAGATACACTACGGTGGCAGTGGTCAGTCACTCAGCAATCGTCATATTAATGTTGTCCGTCGACAGCGACATCATGCTGTCTACTATTAAAATAAATGTCAACTGAAACGAAGTCCCGACACTTCCGTCAAGTTGAACAAATGTCTTCGTGATGAGTGCGTTCAGCTGTATCCACCGCTGCAGTGCGACAGGCAACAGCGGGACCACAGATCTGCCAACGTAAACAAACCGATATCTTTCACTCCCCGCCCCCCACCGCATATACACACTTTAAAAAATAAAAATAAATGCAAAAACCATCAAAGAGCGCTTCATCGTATCAACTCCGTACCGAGATCCTTGTGAAGATGTTGCAGAGCGCTGAACAAGTAGTAGTGTGTATATACACAGAACAAGGCAACATACTCAACAACAATCGTCAGGGCGGCAAACTCCTATTTCATGATGGCTAACTTAAGGTATAAAATGCACATTGTGCAGTATTATATAAGAACAAGGAGACTTGAATGATGAATTAACTATTTTAAAAACACACATTTTAAACTACGACAAACCATTTCCTGTTGCAATTCAGTCAAGTTTTGACACGTGCACACATGAGAAGAACTACAGAGTTAAGTAATCACGATTTACGGACAAAATAAAATAACAAAATATCCTGTACGTAGTACAATTCAATAGTTGAAATTAAAAATGATACCAAATAGCGAATGGATCTCAACATACAAATTTGACATAAGTTCACTCCAATCATCTCGCTGAATCTGAGTTGATGAGATTTTGTGGATCACGTATTGGCCGGATTGATCGCCAAGGCTGGCCCGACTTCGATTCTGTCCATTCAAATTCAATTTAAACTATGCCAACCCTGGGAACAGACTCGGGACATTGATAAACTGGTCATCCCATGATTGGATTACAGAATACAAATGTATCTGTCCTAAAATTGGTGTGCTGATATGGAATCGGGAATTCAAATACTTGAATTTTTCTGGAGATGAAAAAACGAGCACTTTCCCGAACGAATATTCCTGCTAAGCTAACCAATGCCGACTTTTTTAAAAATCCAGTGCTCTCAGGCGTATGGTGGAGAAACGAGTGAGCGAAAAAAACAGGCCACATTATGCAAACCAGTTATCTATGAAAATCTCAGCGAAAAAAAACCAGCAACAGGCGCGGGGGAGGGGGCAACGCACACGACGGATTTTATTTTTAGAACTAGGGGAGAAGAAGTTAAGGGGAGAAGAGCTGCGCGGAGGAAGCAGGGTGCACATTAAAAACGGGCTAGCTTGGATCGTCGGTCGATTTCACTTATCACACTTGCTTCCAAGACGGCTTATTAGCAATGGCGCCATAGTTGAGTTCTGATATAGAGAACTTTTAGTTCATCCAAAGAGGGTAAAAGAGCTAGCGTACATGAATCTTTTATACGTGAGCCTTGAGGACTTTCCGCCGTAACAAGTATGACGAATTTACGCATGCTTTACGTTGTTGTGCCCTGAGGTGCCCACCGAAAAACTAAGTTTCGCTGATTGCTCACTAGATGGCACACCATCCAAGATATGACTTTCGATTAAAGTTGAAAAACTGGCAAGCCTTCTTACCAAACATTCAAAAAAGCTTCGCAGCTTTCTGTGGGTGTTATAAAAAATATGATATTTGCTAAGGAGATCCACCAGGGTGCTGGCCCTGAAACTCCTCCAGGGCACAACAGGAGGCGATCTGTTAATTTTGCCTTGTAGTCTAAGCCTAAACATAGGTAGGAATCTTTAACGAGAAGCTGATATCGTACAGGTACGGGTTCTTCGGTTTTACTTCTATTCTGAAAGATGCTTTCGATCTTTCTCTCGCCAGACAAATTCCGAAGGTGTTTGCCGGGATTGAACCCGCGTGACGGGCACACATGGCGAACACGCTCATCGCTCAACTACTATAGTGCCTAAGCACCAAGAGGGGTACAGAAAATCCTGTAGTGCAGTTGACTACAGTGAAAGAAAAAAATATTTAAAACTGAGCCTACCTATCCTTGAACAAAATGAAAACAACATATATTGACATTATATAATTGCATTCGAATAAATAGTCAACTCTACGGAGAATTCACTCAATGACTTTAAAACGTTTTGTAAGATTTAAAATGCCCACTCAACCTTTGAGATGGACGACACCTCCGCTGTCAAAGTCGAAACTAGCAACCCCGGAACACGCCCGCGTTTACGTTCACGTTCGGCTCGCCCACGACCAGGTTGGTGGTCCGGGCGTGGCCGCCACGCAAAAGCGTATAACCACCACACACGACCAACCAACAACTTGTTCAGCGCACCAGCTAACCTCTATTCGGCATGGGTAGTCCCTAAACGACGGCCGGTTTGATAGGACAACACCTTCCTTGCTCGGCCTCAACTAGAAAAATAGCAGATCCTCAACCGAAAGTGGTGATTATTAATTATTAAATAGTCAAACTCTAAGGCGAATTCACTCAATGATATTAAAACGTTTTGTAAGATTTAAAATACCCACCCAACCTTGTTTAATTAATGTAATTAATTAAGTAATATTTAATAATAATTAAGAAATAAGACGATTGAAGAAAAATCGAACGCGGCCTCGCCATAGTCAACGTTTGAGCTAAGGATTAAACCAGGTGTCCAACATCCTTTTGAAGGCCTGTCCAATACATGTAGATGGCGTCACTTGTGTCTCTAGAAATTCATAAAATAAACAAAACATTTGATCACCTGAAAATATGCAAGAGGAATCGGACTGCGGAATGGAATTTTTTTCATGGCTCCTGCAGCCATGAAAAAAAATTCCATTCCTCAGAGGCTATACAAATTTCTAAGTCGCGACTGTTTATCAATACGGAGTTCCCATCACATTGAAACGGCGAAACCCGAAGCGTACTTGGTGCGAGCCAGGTTTGGAACACGACCCAAGCTCAAGGTCTAGCCCAGTGTCAAGAGCAGATCGAAGCAAGCAGTAGGCATTATCCCTACATAGGTAGCTGTTCGGAGCCTGGTCCTGGGTTAGGCAAAATTACCAGGTCGCCTCCTGTGGGGGTTTTAGGGCGAACTCGCTGGTGGACCTCCTTAACAAATATATCAGAGTAGGCATTATCGCGTCCTTGTTGGTGGCGCCATCTGCCGGATCTTCAAGGCAATACGAACAATGTCGACCGACAGAAGCGGAAAAGAGTTCAAACGCCCGGGGTTGGATTTGCACGACCTGGTTCTGCGTTTGGCCCATCCGGTGTGTGGCGACGCTCGAATGAAAACAGATTTGAGTTCGCGATAGGAAATCCTTCGGACGCTTGGTAGCAAAAATCGCTGCACTCAAATCAATTAAGGCGATTTGGCGGTCGTTTTCCACCAAAGAGATTGAGATCCATAAAGAACCAACCTGCAACTGCCAAGCAATTTGACAAGGACCACAGACCCAAAATTCTACATTTCAAAAGCGTTACAAACAACTCCCCGGTTTGTAGTCACCTCTACAAACCACTCCCGGATGTGGCAGGCAACAGGTATAACAATAACTGAGCTACACCATCAAGAAAGCAATCACACAAGGCACAACGCGGAAAAAGCCTGCCACGGCGTGGTTCACATGCAAGAGCTCTCTAGCGAGAGTATGACGTCACGCTCTCAGAGTTGACTGTCAAGATTGTTCACATGGGTGACAAAAAATCTTGCAATTCTACTCTATCGAGAGATGCTGCAACTCTGGACTTTTTGACATCAGGCAGACAGAGGGCGCTAGAGCATTTACTTTGCGTTCACATGACGGGACAAAAGTGTTTCAAGTCGAGTTGCCTGAGAGCTAGCAAGCTGCAAGCGAGTTGTCTTGACAGAACTTGCAGCGCTGTTTACATGTGCAAGCTGTCCGAAAGCTGTAAGTAGAGCAGCAAATTCGTCTGCTATAGAGCGACTTGCCTTGCAAGAACTTGCAAATGAGAACATGCACTAGTTCACATGTGCAAGTTCTTGCAAGGTAAGTCGCTCTATAGCAGACGAAATTGCTGGGGCCCATTTTGGACTCAATCTTCCTGTGCTGTGATTGGCTGATTTGGGTAACGTGACCGTAACGTAGGAAGACTGAGTCCAAAATGGGTCCCCTGCTCTGCCAAGAACTACTTGCACATGTGAACTAGCCCCATAAGATCCGACCTGTATGTTTCCAGTGATTGCCATCCGAAAGAGCAAGGGGCAGCAACGCATTAGAAATCCAATGGAAGAACAACTTAAGTCTCGCCGTCGAGTGTGGAGAAAAATGCGAATCTGATGGGAGATAGTTTCTGGTTGTTTTTAACCATTCGTTTTCTTTGGTTCCGCCTCGCCGAGCGTGCTAGCAGCTGATTACCATCGCTGTCGTTAAATAATTTTAAAACTATGAATGCGTGCAAACATGTTCGTGTATGCGTGAGCAGTCTACCGTGTCACAGCAGTTTGCTTGACGCCACATAGAATAAATCAACATGTTACAAACTGCTTCATCACAAACTTGCTCAACACGCAGAAACAAATCATAGACAAACTGAAGAAAGTACGGCAGCACAAAGCTAGAATTCAGCAGAACATGAAGAAAAAGCGGCACTTTTAAATTTCCAGATATTCCGGACATTATTTGCATAGACAATTTTTTAACGATTGACATCAGAACGAAGTCACGAAAAACAGATGTTAACAACACATCAGTCAATCTACATTTCGACGGGCGAAAACCGAAGTTACGAGCAACCAAGTAAACCGAATTTCGAGTCATCCGGGGGGAACGCAGGAGCAATTTGGTATGGGGAAGCGAATAACAGGTTGGAAATGTCTGTCAGTGAAGGCCGGCAATATCAACAACGCATTTTGTAAGAGACGAACACATGTCATTATTCGGCGGCACTAATACAGCGCGTACAACCCGAAACGCCGTTTGTTACCATTTTTTCCTAACGCACCAAACATTCCCTTGACACAAAATCGTTGGCTTCCAACACACAAGTTGAACAACTTTGACGAAATGAGCAACTACTGGGCATTGTCGCCAGCTAAAAATTCCGGGAGCCTGTTACGCTGCAGCTGCTTTGTCACTAGGTGGCGCTCAAACATCATTGGAGAATGATGCGCAGGTCGCAAAACAATCACGTTGATATCTTAAAAATAAATTACTTAGGTGTTACAGTCACAACCGGGTGATGTCAAAAACAAATTGTTTCACGCTTCGATGCTGCAAGGTAAACCTACGCAAAAAAAATGTTATGGTTGTCTTATACGCAGTTGGACATCAACCAACACGCGAAATAGAAAGAAAAAAATGACCATTACTAAACAACGTGCCTCAAGTCGTTCGCATTAATTGAAATTACCTGAATCGTGCTCGCAGAAATGTAAGAAAAAAATTAACGAGTTGCCTGCAGCACGAGTACATGCGCTTCTCCATTTGATCTCGGAACGACCAATTTCCATAATGCCAATTAGAGTTTTTCAAGGTGTTTTCTTGTTTCAATTGGTCAGATCAAGGCGGAACCATTTTACGTTGAAACGCTGGTCCAGCTCAAATATCGGGCAACTTCTGAATTGGCTCGGCAAAGAAACAAACTTCAACTTTAAACAATATAAGTATACAAGAGACAAAGTCGTACTTGAAATATAATAATAAAATATTCATAATAAATTTATAATGAAATAGGGGTTGTCTCCGGGACAGCACCGGACGGAAAAAAGACGACCAGAGTCGGCGAGAAACTCTAAAAAAAATAATAAAAATCGATTATTCGATAAGGATAACTTTTTTCCGTCCGGAGACAACCCCTATTTCATTATAAATTTATTATAAATTTATTATGAATATTTTATTATTATACTTTTATTTATTAAATTTCTGACACGTCAATCAGTTTATTAGGATTAAAAGGCGTCGGACTTTATCAATGCACTATTACGTTTCAGGCGCACCAAAAGATACCCCCATCCCCCCGAATCGACTGTAAATAAATCAGTAGTGACAAGCAGGTTTGTAAACGCAAGAATTTTACACCCTCCGGAGTGCGAAAAATATTTTCCCGTTAGTCGCACCTTTGAGGAGGTTGGTTGCCCTACCGAAGCTGGTTTGGAATGAATTAATTATTGTAGTGAAACGACATTCGGGGTCAGGGCAGTCGTACAAAAAACAGCTGGTTGACCACAGCTCAGTGGCGAGAGGTAGAAAAAATTAAGTCAAGCGGGTTGACTGGTTTTAGCACAACCGCAGGGTACTTATAATGCTTCAACGTCAATGGCCCCGTTGTTTACTAGTCAAACATAGGTTCATATGGATGCTGCGCTGTTTCATCAGGTGGCACAGATTTCGTCATTTGGAAGGTGACTGTAGGTTGTAATTATCCACCGATAGTGGTGCTTGATTCGCATTATCCTAATTCACCACAACATGAGGCCTGAAGAACTGCAACGAGCCAAGTGATTTTCTGGAACGCCATCACTGGGGATCAATAACTGTTGTGTACAGATGCCACAGAACGTCCATAACGCCTAATAGATTTAATGACAGTGGCCCATGTGGCTGGACGAATGATGATCGGTGCGAAATATACTCAGGAAACTACATTTTTCACAATGATTAATTCCAATCAATTAGTCATAAAAATGTTATCGTTAGCTTTTTTGCACTCGTTATCGCTCAATACGTACTTTCAGCCCAGCCCCTGGAGATCAATTGGAATTTAGCGGATTAGGTGCAACAGGCGGCGAAAATTAAAACCTGCGATCACCTACCAAATATCGATATTGTGATATAACAAAATTAACTTTTTAAAGGTGCAGAAAGTGCCACCAAACGACTCAGGGCAGCGCCATCTGTGGATAAATCGAAGCACGATTATGCTAACTCGGTAGCAGATTTGAGGCGGATCCTCGCTATAGGGGACAAGAGCGTCGCACGCGGTACAGAGATATGGTAGCGCGAGAAAGAGCTTATTTGTCCGTTTTGGCCAACTCTGGCAAACCTGACAAAACCACATTTGCAGTCAATGACCTGCGCACGAATTAACTAGCGCCATTTCAACTTCGCTTGGGTCGCTCGGTTATCTTTTTCAATGCTCACTCACCAAGCAGAGATGGAAGAGAGAGAGGAAAGAGGGGGGGGGGAGAAGGAAGCAAAACGACCATCACGACGACCATCTTTAAAAAAAAAACATTCATTACAGCACGGTTGAAAAAATGTACCATATAAACCATCAACCCTGACGGCGTTTATACCCCCACTCACATCAATTACCCCCTAATAGATTTTGGAACTTTCTGTTTCACTTTTTGGGCATAATTGACCTAGTTAAAAATGTGAATTAATTAAGTCCCGATATAAAAAAACATATCTATTTTTGGAAGATGAACTTATACAGAGTATACGGTACAAACTAATTGTCTCTGGGTTTGATTATAGTCGCAGGCACTCGCTTTTGCACTCACAAGGTTTCCTGGCGCCGATGCGCATACTCTGAAAAGTGACTGCACTATAGCTGACAAAAATAATATTTTCTTAATTGTTATTTTTCTTTCTAAATTTTGTCATTTCAGAAATATTTTTTAACGTGTTTTATGATGCGTAAAAGCGAAAGTGCATCTAATGTGCCACACGAAACTTGCATTTGGTATTTATATAAAATAAATTTGTACAAAACAAACTACTCAAACTTAATATGTAACAGCCAGATCATAATACCGTTTTTGTCTCGTTAACGTTTATCTGACGCAGACGTGCTTCGCGCATTTCTTGAAACTAGTTCAACGAGCCACCGATTAAAAGATCATAGAAAAACATCCTGTGTAACGGGTTCGCTATTCTAATTTTCTTGTCCCGTTTCGAGCACACAGCAGGGAGCACAGAAAGGAGGCTGGGGGAGGTGGTAACAGAGTAGACCTCACCAAGACTTGCTCGCATCTGAAATTACAGAACGCAAATCGACCAAAATGCTCGTGACAACCACCAAACTGCCAGCACACAGCCCTTTTACCCTCCGCACTGTTCAGACCACATCGGTTCTCCAATCGGATGGCACACACATTGAAACTCATTTTGGAAATACTTTCCGTCGCTCTCCTCACTCCTTCCACACCAAAATTACCGAAATTACCGTCTTCATGGGCATCTCGCACAATTAAAAGATTGTTTCCGAAAGATGAAATCGAATAATTTCTATCCCGGGGTACTGGTCGTTCCCCCTCGCACAGTGCCTAAGCACCATGAGGGGGACGTAATGCCTGTAGTGCGATTGACTACAGTTGATTTGGGGGGGGGGGGGGAAATAAAAATAAAATAACCTGAAAAGCACGCACTCACTATTTAACTGAAAGAAATATTAAGAGATTTCTATTTTATAGCTTCATAATTTGTCTGCTTAAAAAACCAGAAAAATTGGAAAACCAACAGCGTATCCAAAAGGATCCAGGATTCTGTTGACCGAATTTTAAGGTCAAGTTTAACCAGTCTTTTCTTTTTCGTCTAATCTGGATTTGAGGATTAGCGACACGACGCGACGCTACATGATTAGTAAGAAATTAACACGAAGAAATTGAGCATTGGCTACGAAAGAAATGAAAAAATGGTGTTGCCTTTGGTATAACCAATTTCTAAACGTAATTGAAAACACAACGCTAGATAGTATGGCGACATAATCCGAACGTTACAGAGGCAAAACGACGAAAGGAATGGTATCTGTAAGAATCTCGATGACTGGCCACGCTACACTCAGTCATAACCCGCGAAAATATTTTTACAAATTTATGATTTTTGTATTACTGGACCACAAGAACGTTTTCGAGAGAATTCCACTTCTCTCTCATCAGTTGTGTTCGAAAGCAACGGTGCTAATCTTGTGACCCTAGTCTTGTGGCTCAGTAGTAAGTATACGATCAGAATCATAAATTATTCAAGTTATTTTCGCGGATTATGACGGAGTGTAGCGTGGTCAGTCAACGAGTTTCTTACAAATATCATTCCATTCGTCGTTTTGTCTATATAACGTTCGGATTATGCCGCTATACTATCAAGCGTTGTGTTTTCAATTAAGTTATATACCCGAATTCGTTTGTGCTTTTGCACTTTTCCTGTTTTTCATAAAACCAATTTCTAGCTTCGAGTTGCCCAGTTAAGCGGCGTTTAAATAAAAAATATTCGCTCCGTAGGAGCCCGATCTCTTTGAGGTCGCGGGAGATGGGAGTACTCCCACTCCCATCCCATGCGATCTTTTGCGTTTACATATAAGTAACCGATCTTTTCGGGCGAGAGGAATCATCCCGCAACACCATTGGCGTCTCCCCAACACCGTTTTGCGTGTGGAATGTAAATAAAATACACCTAACCAATTGAGTTGAAATGACAAATCTGCCATTGGTGTCTCGCGAGTGCCCCCAAAAAGAACGAAGTTACTAAATTAAAAAACAAAGCCAGATAGTATAGCGGCATCAAGCTTTGTTTTTGCATTTACCTTTCGTTTCGCGGGTGACTCACCCAAAGCCCCCCCCCACAAGTACTAAGTAGAAGGGGGTATCTAGACGTTAAGGGGTGGGCGGTTACATGAGGGAGGGGGTTACAAGGGACGGTCAACAAATCAGCTTCGTTTCGGGCCACACCTGCATGATGTGTTCAAACCGGGTCCCGTTCAAACAAAAAGACCCCTCACAAAATCACCCTTAGGGGAAAGAGTGTCAAAAGAGCCGTACGCTTATTAATTGTTCACGGGACGTTTGGAGTTGTCGAAAATAGATTCTACCTCCTCCTCCTCCTTTACTCGCCCCATGCTCTCCCTTTGACCCAAAAATCGTCAAACACTCTTTCAGCAACGATCAGTTACCCATATAAACGTCGCCTTCTACTGTCTTTGGTTTCGAGTAAATGGAAAAGCGTACGCTTGCCAGAAGTGCGATCCGAAACAAGTTAAAAGCATAAGAGAACAAACACGGGACAGTGCCGTGGACAATCAACGACGTTATGATATCGTCGACTTTTTACATCTTTTTTCGTGTATTGTTATTTATACTCTGTAGTCATCACTCAATGAATATGCCTTATTGTTTAGAAACAAGTTAGGGTGATTTCGGCACATAAAAATATTATTTCCGGAAAAGATAAACAAAAGACTTTGTCTTGCTCAGATTGAGATTTAAGCGAATGTCACTATGAGCCTACATTATATTTTCGGAGGCGGAAACGGTTAGTCGGTTTCTTATTATTTCCGAAAACTCTAATGTTGATTTTATAAATATTTACATTTTTCATAACTTAAAGGATGATGTGCCCTGAGGAAGGAAACTTATTATTAAATGGGTCGAGGCACTCTTTCGGTTACAAGGCGATTTTGGACAAATTTGAAAATCCGAGACGGAATCGATTCTTCTAACTCACATACGAATAGGAACGACGGGGGCTTTGAGGCAAAAAACATAACAGCAATGAATATGATAAATAATAAATCGTTAACACAACTATAGCCATCACTTCATACTTGGTCAACCGGCACTATCCACAGAATCGCCCTGAGGCCGCGTCCCGGTAAGTGAGGAGACGTGGATGGTCAAGACCAATCGATTTGGCTCGCCTGGATCCCCTCACCCAGGAAAAAGGGGAAGAGCATTGAGTGGTGACCGAGGTGAGTCATACAAATGGCTAATTTAGGTCCTTATATGGCGCGTTGACCCCTTATTGTCGTCCCCGTATCCCTAGAGAGAAGAACCAAGAGTGAGGCAAAATGATTTAGGACTGACATTTTCTTCTTAAACAATCAAAATGCAGTGCGAAATGCAATCCCGTTTGTAAGATTTGCACAATTAATCCATATATCGTCCATCCCGGGATCACTTATTTTGAACCAATTTGAGAACAATTTGCAATAAGATTTCCAAATATTTGCGACCAACATTTTGTGTCCACGAAAACTGAAAAACTGCTCAATGCCTGCTCTATAAAATTGTTCATTTTACAAAGTTCTGGTCAAAAATGTTAATCTTCGTTTTTCTCGGTGATTTCCCATTTCAAATGAATTTAAAAAAAATTACAGAATAAACCTGATGAGCCCTCGTATATTGACACGCCATTTTCTGACACCGATTACATGCAATAAATATAGAGATTACCAGTCAGAAACGCTAGATGGTGCTTGCTCATTATATAAACCAACTTCGCCCAACCGACCAAACAAACTAGGACCAGTGTTTCTACGCAGAATGGCCACTTCATAATTTTTATGGATGGAGGAGGAGGAGGGAGGAGGAACTATGCGGGGCCGCCATATATGGAAGTGCCGACGCTTTTTCTCGACGAGGTAAAAGTAACTTTTTCACCTGCCGCAGAAAGTTAGCAGCAGTGATGCGAAGTCCCGGCAACCAGTTTATGGCACATCGCCGTAGCCGTTTCAGAACAGTCCATATTCGCCAACACCCCCCCTCCCCAAATTCTTTTCTCGCTAATTTCAGACAGCGTGTTTGCTTAGTCGAGCAAAACAGCTGTTGTCGGAATGAATAAGCCAGTGTATGTGCGCTCTGTGACAGTTGGGTCTCTCCACATAGGCAACAACAACAACACAATGTTGGCCTACGTAGGTTCGGCGACGATCCAGAATGTCACCGGTTTTTCAAGGCAAATTCGGTCGTTAGAACGAGCCAAGGGAACAAGAGGTTCAAATCCTGACGCACGCCGGCAGGTGAAGCCGAGTGCCAATTTACACGGCGGAGATAATGAGCAAATATGCCTGCAATTTAAATGAACTCCAAATCAATTCAACTGGAGTCGCCACAACCAGTACATGTAAACCGGTTCATAGTCTGTTGTGTGCAGTCAGTCACTGGTGTGGCCATTTGGCAGAGGGGAGCTAAGAGACAACTGACATAATATTAAACCTCCGCGAAATAAAATGAAATTCATTTTACAATCGCTGTTAAGCATTGAAGCACGGGGGCGGTGTGAAGCCATATACAGAGTGCATAGTGTATACAGTTTGGCGTAATACACAAAAAGGCCAAACACAAACGTCACCCAAGGCCGTCAGCACTACCGTTGGTCTAAGTGTGTGTGTATGTGGCAAACTCAAGCCTACGCACAAGCTCAATCAACTCGAGGTCAATAAACAACATTTTTAATGTCCGATCCGTATATAGCCAACGAGTGGCGACAACCTTTTCTCTCAAGTGTCTAATGCGCCTCGACTTTCAACGGCGCCTAAATGACACCACAATAATTTCGGCAACATATTTTTCTTTCATTCGTCAGCGGGCTGCTGCAAAAATATCTGCTAAAACTGTGTTGCAGCAAAAATGAAAGCAATTTTAAGCATGAACAATTTGATCTTTCTGTCAAGGTCCTCGACTAGTGACGTCAGGCATCATCACTACCAATCAGAATTCCGGAAACTTATTACACCAATTGTGGATGACCGCATATGCCGTCTTCATCAGTTGCAAGTTTTGATCTGCAGTGCGGCTGGTAAGTCAGGCGGCTCATCAGTCGAAATTAAAAAGAAAATTTGCTCATAATAATAAAACTCAGATTATAATTGCTGAGTTCTATTGTTCTTTTAATTTTTTTTTTATAGGAAACCGTAGTCACTGCAATAAAGGATTTTCTGTACCCCTCATGGTGCTTAGGCACTATATCAAAGGGCACATTTTCACTAGTACCCCGGGATCGAATATTTATGAGCCCGCGCCGGGAATCGAACCCGGGCGAGAGGAAATTGATCGCAAATAATTGACGTTCGCCCGGTGCGGCTCATAAACGGAGTTACAGCAGGGATAGAGAACTGACGACCTCGCTCTGAACCACAAGAAATGGCGAATAGTGTCCAATCTTTTTAATTAAATTCGGCGATGGCAGGAATCCAGGATTTCTTTATTTCGAGGGCGAGGCCGACATTCCTTTGGGTGAAACTATTTTTGAATAAAAAATCATGAGACAACATGTGTTTGGTGCGTTCAGGAAAAACGGAGCAAAAATTCTTATACGAAGACGTCTCCTAAATAGCATTACAGCAATCAAGCTTGTTTTTCTAAAATTGTGCAACTTTCTTCCCATCCTCCTCCTCTCCACCCCCACCTACTGACACAAACATTTGCTCTTCGCTCAGCACGAGCAACGTTCATCCGGAAAAAAAACCGAACAAAGTATTGCGCGAAATTCGGTAACCCGATTCGACAAACGAAAATGTCGAAAAGCAGTAAATAATTACACGCTCCACATTTTCCGCCACCGTTGCGCAGCGGGGGCCAATTATTTCTGCAGACGTGTTTGTACAGCATATGCAGCCAAATGACCCATGGAGACGTATCTAAGAGTCGGCGACCGCCTATCTGTAGAGCTACACGGGTTGTCTTCGCTCGACCCGGGCTATAAACAGTACATTTGAAAAAGTCGACTGATGATCGCATCCCAAAATCTCTAGTGTTTTGTTTTTCTGGACTTCCAAACACGCTTAACACCAAAATTGTTTTGAGAATCTCGATTCTCTCTTATGTGCCATTTAAACCGGAGGATCTTGGCCGCATGCGAGACGATCTTCTCCGGTCGCGTGAACTACGCGAATTTGTTATTTTTGATTTCGCATGACCCCATGGACCCAGGTTCGCATTTGTTCACGCGGCCACGGAAAATAAAATAAAAATTCGAGTAGTTCACGCGGCCGGAGAAGATCGCCTCGCATGCGACCAAGAAGATCCTCCGGTTTAAATGACGCTTTAATGAGCTTCAAATTTTAGAGGCATCCAAATGAACTGTAACTCTCTCTGCCAGAGAACTATGTATATGTCTGTCTATACTAAAGTTGTCGGTGCTCTTCACACGAAGGTTGCATTGGTTCACGCTTTTTTCTGCTCCATCCTCATCTATTTTCTGAACTTCGAAAAAAACAAATAATTTGATTTTCTTTGCTTTAATTGAATGCGCGAGATACTGGAAGCCATCGCATTGAAAACGTTTTCAACAGATAAAAATAAAATTGTCAAATTTGTCGAGAACAAATAATTTATTTTTACCAAATGGGCTATTTTGTAACTTTGATTAATCACGTCCAACAGCTAGGTTAATAACAAAAAGGAACTTAATAATTAGTTACTATGATGATCGCCCAGATTCCCGAATTTCAATTCTTAAAACAAGAGCTAAAAATAACCAGAAATTTTGAGACATGCGCAAGAGCAAGACACAAACTAGCAAATTTTGGAAAATGATGATTTAGGTCAAAATGACAGCATTGACGGACCTAATTTATCAAAACGCGCAACATAACAGCAGCAGCACCTGCTATAGGTCTAGGTTGTCGTGGAGCAGCGACCAAAGAGCACAGGGTTGTCGAAAGTTGGCTTAGAGGGTGGCCCGAAAACCAGAAGCTGGAAGCCAAAAATATCAGCGAAAGATACAGTCGTCGTCGATGGTGGTGCCTGGCGAAAAATATTGAAGAGGGGCACGTACGAAATTCGCGTTTTACGACTCGCGTCGAAAACACTTTCAATCGTCAGACATTCCGAGATTCTGACGTGCGACGATAAACGCCTACTAAAGCCACCGTCGCAATTTCGAAATTAGTTCAACTAGGTTTTGCAAAATATAAATTCGAACAAAGTACTATTTCTAGGAAGGAAACAACAGCGCCCCACAATTTAGGACTTAATTCCCAAGACGACATCTAAATTCATTAGTCTCCCCGCAAGAGAGATTAATCTTCAATCGGGCTTGCGTTGTTATGTACACCACTGAACCACAAAATCCAATTGGTTTGAGTCTCGTTTTTCATGTTGAAAGCAACTTTTTGAACCTGACCTTGGATAATTGGCGACATTTATTGTGAAATAATTTCCAACTAGTTGGCAATATTAATAACTGGTTGAAAAGATGTTAAAGGTTAAAATACACTTTATTCTGTCAGGTACAGGAGAAATTCATTTACACGAGCTTTCGACCGCAAGGTCATTATCGACACTACACGATCGTCTCATACATGGTCATATTGTGGACGAGAGTTATCATTTAGGCAATTGCTGGCTTTAATAATGAAGTAGGGCTCAGCTAGCAAACGTTTTCTATTATGAAGACACATCTATTAAGCCAAACAAAAAGCACAATACTATTTAGCGTGTAGTTCAATTTTTTTCATGCATGCATCCATCATTCCCCCATCCATCATGAACCCCGATTTCATGTAACCAATGTAACAATGTAACCATGTAACCAATGTGATCTATCGAAGATGTTGGCCAAGTTTGTGAAAATCCTGTTTCGACTTATCGACACCTTAAAATCAAAATGACTGACATTCCATCAATATAAATCGTGATTCAGAGCAATAATGGATTCCTAGTGAAAACACAGACAAATTTGTTACATGTGCAGCATCAGCTAAGAAAAAATATTCGAGCATCGAGTGTATGGTGTGGTGGTGCAAACGACCCCTCTAGACAGACCTCCCCCACTTCCACTTCCACTCCCCTCCCCTCCCCGGGCACGTAATATAAACCCAGCAGCCTTAGCCCATATACACTCCACACAGACCCACATGTGGTTTGCGTTATATTTCATGAACAGTCTTTTGTCAACCGAGTTGTGTTTGGAAACTTGGCAAACAGATACCGTTTGTGCGAGCAAGCGAACTCGCATTGCAGACGCACCAGAGATATTAGACACACACACCAACATTCATCGACATTGCATCGAGAGGCAAACAGAGACAAAGGCCAAACTAGCATTGAGAAATGTGCTTAACAAATAAATTTGATTATAATTAGTTTCTTTTTTTTTTTTTTTTTTTTTTAATCAACTGTAGCCAACCGCACTACAGGCCTTACGTCCCCCTCATGGTGCTTAAG